>NIWZ02000128.1:0-39269 GCA_002242745.2 Lecanicillium sp. LEC01 | reverse complement strand
CCACGAGACAGCGTGATGCTCAAATGTCTATCGATTTTCGCCAAACATGTCTATCAGATGAGCCATATTAAATAAGCAAAGAATTTGTTGTAGTTTTATGTTCATGCTTTGTACGCTTTGCGTTAAGATCACGCACTTCGCCATTTGACAGCTCGGACTACGCGAGTGAAGATGCTCGAAGGGTACCACACTTCGCTGTCATCGTTTCGGATTTACGACGTGACACAGTGGTAAAAGAAAGAGGGTCTATATAATTGGGTTACTGGGGTAAACCCGGAGAACAGGCTGCCAACGTCTCCCTGTCTCCTTGGCGTGTCAACGGCCAGTTCGAGGCGATTACCATGGGGAAAAAAATTACACCCCATCTTTATCACTACGGAAATGTGAGGCGAACATAGCACTGATCTCCTTGTGGAGCTGAATGTTGACTCTCTTTGCGCTCTTGCCGCTCCAATCCTAGCTGCTCTCTATATTCTTAACCACTGTGCTCAGCAAGTAACCCCTTTCTTTATTAGATTCGCACATGAGAACCAGTGGTTGGTGATGATGTGGTGCCCACGGCGGGTCAAAATACTGGAGGGTCAAATATGACTATATACTCGTATGATAAGTGAACATTGGGAGAAAGCGGGGCTGAAGCAACGGTGTTCTGCGGAAGCCAACCATGACAAGCGCCCACAATGAAATGTAACTATAAGGAGACGCAGTTATAAGAAACTAGTACCACTCCCAAATACTGGAATCTTCATTCTATCAGTTCTGTTATGTGTGGGCAGCACCGCCATGGCGACCTGGATCAACACCAATTCAAAGAGAGAGAAGGCGCAAACATCATTGTCCAAGATCAGGCTGGAAAATAACACTATAGCCGCTGAAATCTAACAAACGTACAAGCTCTTACGCCAATAGATGGCAGCCAGCATCCCTACAAGATACATTGTTGCACATTGTATCATTCCTACATCAAACGCACTAGCCAACAGAGGAAAGACGCTCTGGGTGAAATGGTTATTGATACCATGCTCTGGAACGTTACAGAAGCAGAAACTAATCGCCCGCCTGTACATTATTACTGTTTATGCAAGTTGACTACGCAGACCAAGGCACTCGTAATGACAGCCCCAGCTTTTAGCCAGGTCATCTATCTACTCCCTGTCCGCACAAATTAAACAGAAGATGTTCTCGCCAGAGGTCATTTATTGAGAGTTATGCTCCCGTACTCGAGAGTATACGTAGCCGGAGAACTGCATCGAGAAGCCTTCACGCGCACCAAATGACAGACCGCGCACTGGCTACTTGTACGACTTCGTCTAATTAGAATCTCTCGTCGTAGACCTTTCGCGTTAGTGTCTCAAATAGAAAATTTCAGTGGAAACTCTTCACTACCAGTGGCCAGAAAAAGACCCAAGTGCACTAATTAATAACGATGACCTAGACTAATACATAGCGGTTTTGCCAATTTGATGTTGGACCCATAAGTAGCCTTCGTACTCTGGTATCACAGGCCAGCCCTTTACCGAAGTACGACGTAAGCACGCCATGGCGGGCCAGGAAGCACCATTGCATGAAGATCGCACCATGCATGTAGGCAGATGCCAGCGATAAGGCGAGAAAAAGAAAACCCCCGAATAATAGATTGTGGTATGCGATATTCAATTCGTAGACTCCTTACAAGCCGAGGCCGTTCCGAGTTTTCTCGGACTCGAGACTTTGTAACGAATTAGTGGGCTCCTGCAGGCGGGACAATGAGGCAATAGCTGATGGACATGTGTGTCCGACAATGTCTCTGTTCTGCATGAAGCAGGGGCTTAATGCGATGAAAGAGAATGGCCTTTGATCTGACACAAAGTCTACATAAGGCAACAAGCGCAGATATGCATGTATATTGTTTTGCAGCGCAAGGGCCAGTAGTCTTCAATAGTGGATCGTGTCTGGAAAGTGATCTTTAGACAGTTGTAGACAACAACCCACATAATTGTGCTTCTTCCCTCACATGAAAAGAGTCTACGGACGTGTACGAACAAGCTTCAAATCCCCAGTCTGATATGCATCTCTCTCTTTATTGAAGAATACGCGTACTTGTTCCATATATGTAGCATGTTTCAGCTGCCAAGGAGAGCATGGTAATTAGGCATGCTCTCGGTCGCAACTGTGTTATAGTCAGGCCCTTGACGGGCGCTCTGAAGCGGCCGTCAAGTTGCGAGCCTTGCCATGATTACCGTTAATGCATCATGGGAAACTCAGCGTCGCAACACTAGCATAGCAGCGCGTGTGAGTAGCTACGGAAGCATCCTTGAAAGCCATCTTCGCCAAACTATTGAGATCATGACCTGCTTATCCGAAACCTCGCGCGGTGGGAAGGCCACTATCTGTCGAACCTGATGCCAGCTTTGCATACTTATGGACATGGATGGGGCATTAATGCTACGTTAGCGGGAAAGTAGGCGGGGAAAAGGGCCAGTTGACAGGCGGCCTAGCGAGGGGCACATGGCACTTACACGGCACAGAAGCTTGAACGAGACCCGGTCAGGGCCCCGCGTTGTCTCCGCATGTGCGGCCTCGAAATGGCTTACCTCGGCCAACAATCCCTGGAAACACGGGCCGCCGGTGCCTTGGAGTTGACCGAGCAGCCGGGTTCCTTTGGCCGGCGCAGAATGACGGCAAAATCGAAATTGTTTGTCGTCTCATTATCACATCAACCTACGAGTATGTACCTTGTATACATATACTTGTCCGAAGTACAACAATCTATACCCCATTCGCATCTAATTGGGTTTGGGCAATGCACATTGCGAGAAGAGAACTGGACAAGGAAGCAACGTCTTGTAGGGGCACGTTTCTCTGCCGGCAGAACCAACATAGATCACTGAGTGACTGGGGCAGCCAGCCACAACGTACTCATGCATACATATTCCAGGTTTCCGCCTCAGCTGGCCCGCCTCTGCCGCACGAATACCAGTTGGTGGGCACACACACAGGAGGAACTTCTCCACCCTTATCTACCTCCGCTCCCTTTCAACGGGATCCAGCGATCAAATGGCTGTCGCTTGGCTGTTTTGAAAGAGTGTGGCGTTGAAAAGCGATACAAAATAAACCTCGCGGGACGGTCGATGGCTGCGCAAAAGCTCAGGCACGTCGATATTAGCGCAAACCAAGCACGGAGAAAGTAATAATTGACAGAAACAAGCAACATCGCCGAACCTCTCTACCCCCTGGAGCTAAATTCCATGCCCATGTCCCTGGTTGGCGGTTGAATGGCAACGTTTGGTTGGTGTGGCCTTGTCCATGCCGACATTACAGCTACCACACCCACGCACACACACACACACACACACACGCACACACACACTTGTATACCTTGCTTATCCGTCTTTTTACGTACTTCGATGCTACGATGTATACCCTTGCCTGTCAGACCAGCACACGTTTTCTGTTCCCTGTTCCGGCAGGCCTATTGCCCGAGCCAGTAAGGGGGCGGGAGGCTGTCATATTAAAGAGTATATTACCAGCGCATATGACATGTTATGAACCCCCCCTCATACGTTGTCACGTTGCGTCTCAATTACGAATGGACAGTAGCTGACAAGCTGATTGTCTCCTGTACTGTACTATGGATACACATACCATACGAGTGTCCTGAAGGTTGATCAATCGCCCCCAAATCACATGGAGAGCTTGGGACCGTTCCTTTTCGGGCTACCGAGTCAAGCAGAACCCCAACGGGGCGCCAACCGTTTCCTGTAACATCCGCGATGGCCCCCGCCCCCCCTGTCCCAAGAACCCACCCATGCCATGCCAAGTCCACGTCACTTTTCCATGGTCTCCGTTCGAAAGCACATTGCATTAACCCAAGGGGGGAATGCGGGAACAAGTTCAGGTTTAAGCTTTTCGCTACTGCTTGATGCAAGCACCAGAGACAACTGTTATGTACAAAAGGACCTTTGCGGGGTGGGTGGCAGAGACCTGTTCTCGTCTCCCACGATTCAGCCCCCAAACTACGACATCCACAGGCCAGGCCAACCCTATCCACTATAGCCACGCCGTTACAGGGGTTCAATATGATGTGCGCTGTCAGAGTCGGAAGAGAGCCAACCAAGTCACACCCACCGCGTCGTATGGACAAGCAGATGAACGGCACGGCCTGGGAATTGCCCCCAATTGGAAGGGTTGAATCCCGTGGCTGCGACCAGAACTAGAATAGCGGGCCAAGACCTTTGACAAGTTGACAGGAAAAGCCCCCGTTCAATGTCTGAACTTTGGTTGCACGGGTAGCAAGTGCATAGTGTTGCAGTATGTTAGACCAAATGCCAAGTCCTCATCAACTAACAGGTCGAAGTGAACACCCAGACGAACAACAATCTTTTCACGGGAAGAATCGTTTATAACGCGGTAATCTTGAGGCTAACAGCTAGCCTCTGTTCCTTCGCTCCACAATGTAAGTTGTGCTCGTCTTGTTTCCTAACTGCCACCTTTAACTGGAGATTTACACGTCTCCTCTAATTGGAATAACCATGCCCTTAAAATATCCGCTGATGCGCCGAAAACCGTCAAATAATACCCTCCAAAAAGCCCGTAAATTAAAGAAGAAAAAAAACCAAACTCCAGTTTTTCCTAGGAAAGGCAACAGCCAGGGCCTGTTCCTAATATAGTATAGCAGTAAATTGAAGATGCATAGGTGAGCCTTGGTCCTCGTTCCATCTGTGGAACGATTGGGCTAGAAAAGCGAAGAATGATAAAGAGCAAAAGCTTTTAAATGCTTTCCCGTTTGTGATCAGTACCCCGGTGGCGGGCGAGAGAATCCATGTCGTCGTATGCACCGTCGGCGCTCATGTCCGAGCGCTCACCAGCACCGTCTGGGGATGGCCCGCGCTTCATGACATCCGTCTCCGCACGGGCATTGCTGATAATGGCGGGAAGTTGCCGGCGGCGAGCATTGATGAACCAGTTGGAGATTTGGTCTGCACGCAGGTACTTTGTTAGCAATGTATTCGAGACAGGTTCGTCTTTGGCGACCATCGAGGCAAAACATACTCATTTGCAAGCCAGTTTGGCGCATTAGCTCCTGTTTCTCGTCCTCGGTAGGATACGGGTGCTGGAGATGCGAAACAAACCAGGTTCGTAGCTTATCGGTCGTCTCCTTGGGCAGGTTACCGCGGCGTTTACGCTGCTTGGCATCGCTCATGACTCCCAGTTCTCCGTATCGTGAGTCGCCGTGCGGTGAGCCGTAGGTGGAGGCTGTGAAAGGTGATCTCTCATAGTGCTGCACAGGCGCCCCAGACATAGATTGATGACGGCTGTGGAGGCCGCTGTAAGAATAGTCGTAGTGTGAGCCTCCGTACACGGGGCTCTTTCCGGGGCCGCTGCTTGAAGGACTATCCAGCCCACGATAGGCAGAGTAGCTCTCCCGTGGTCTGTCAAGACCAGAGAGCGGTGGCAGGCTGGACAAGCTGGCACGAGATTCGTGACGGCCATAGCCGGGCGCAGTACTACTGCCAGGAGACTGGTAGGCATGCAGAGGCGGCGCCTGGCCGGACCATTTGTCAGTTCCAGTAGAAGGAGGTTGTCTAGAGGGTGGCGTTAACTGTCGAGGAGCTGGACGTTCGGGGCTGGGATAGAGCCGGGGTACTTGATGAGCACGGAGGCTCCTGGTCTCGTCGTCATCTGAGGTTCTGCGACGTTTGCTGAGTCCAGCAGAGGGGACGTATTCGGGAGAGGCGAGTGGCCCAGAAGGAGTCCAGTTTTGCGGGTGCTGGCATTGTGATTTGTTGTGGCTGTCCGTTGATAAGGGAGTGTTGAGGTGAAGTTCAGGGATAGCCTGTTTTATCAGGGTGTTTTTTGTTAGTTGCAAGAAACTTTCTTTTCCCCCTACAAAGTAGTCAAGGCGACATGTCGGTTGGATCCTACCTGTCTGATGGAGGGAAGTGCAACAAGCTTCGATTCTTTTCGAGGGACAGCTTGTTCTGAAGAACGACTCGTCCCCCAGCCGTAATCCTTCTTGAGGCCCAGATTCGGCGGCGGGGGAGGTACTGCAATCATGGCCATTGTGGAGGATGTTGGTGCAAGTTGCTCAGTTTCGTTGTATGTTGGGTAGTGTCGTGATGGGCTATAGGCCATAGCCTAGCGTAGAAGAGTTGAACCAGTCGAGAGTTTCTGAGTGCAAGCAGCTCCTATAAACAAAGCAGAGCAGCTTTGGCCTTTGCCATGAAAAAGTGTTTGTGCTGTTGAAAGCAAATGGCGAACACACAGGTCAGAGTGTATGAATTCGGCTTGAAAAAGCCAGCAAGTAAAGGGAACCGGTTCGGCGTCAGCACCAGTTGTCGTTTAGGAGAATCTTATTCGATGGTTGCGCAATAATCGTTTACTGCTGCTGTCGATATTTAATAAAACAAAAGTTTCAATTCCAAGAAACCAAATATACGGTATAGCATGCAGGTTCGCAAGTACAAAAAGATGGTGTTCACCGAGGATCTGGGATAGGTGGTGGCAAGGGCCAGGTCTTTTGTACAGAACGAGACAAGACAGGAGGACCAGACAGGTTGAGACTATAATCGGACTACTGCCGGGATTCTTTGCGTGAGCTCCAGCCCAGCCCAGCCCAGCCCAGCCCAGCACGAACAACGAGGACACCCTTCGCAGGGGGGTGTGTGACTATGGGAGGAGCGACATTTCATGCTGAGAACCCAGGCAGGTGGTGTCGCAGGGGCGATCAGAGATGGAGCTAGATCAACCGAAGAGCGCACACGGATTGAATGGCCCGACTAGGTAATACAAGCATGGCCTCTGCGAAAGGGGGCCCTCGTCCAGCGGAGCGACCAGGGCTTTTTGGGGCCGCGTCAAGGGGACCTGGTTCCACCGTGGGACTGACACCGAACAAAGTTCTTGTTCTCGTCGACAAAAAGGTGGGTGCCGTTAGTCACGTAAACGTCTTTTGGTGGGTGCAGATATCCATCCCGTCCGTCCCTGTGTGCAGCCTATTCGTACGTTGTGTACTCGTACAGTACTGTACAATCGTATTAACCGGTCGTCGTCGATTACCCGCTTGCAGTGCGGGAGTCAAAACTAGAAGCCGACTTCGAAGCAAAGCGGAAACCTTTTTCAAGCAACCGAGGAACGGCCCAATAGGCCGTATGGTTTGTTTACAGCGTACAGCCGAGGAAACCGCGGCGAAACTGTTTCTCAGTCAAGGAACCGGAGTTCATTGTGGAATAAATCAATAAGAGAGGGTCTGATTTTGACGGTAAGAGCCTCCGTATCGTAACACGATCCCGCTTGCGCCCGGTGTCAAGCCAAGCGTCCTGCACGTAGAAAGCTAATAAGCAAACTCACCTACCACTCTCGTACTAGTAAATAGCGACCATTATTACGAGTACATAGGGTGTGGTGGGTGACCGGAGCTGCGTCTCGGCACTGTCAAAGACTGGAGCTATTCGTAGATAACTTGACACCAGCGCCACCAAAGAGAAAAGAAAAGGAGATAATGTTGAATAAGAGCGGAGTCGTCCTTGGAGAAGCTATTCAAGGGAGACGTGTCTGGCTCGTTTCCCGTTTCCGCTCATCATCATCACCCAAGCATCCCGTCATCCCCATGTACTGCCCAACATACGACGTACGACGTATGGCCGCCAGTGAGCGACCTTCCTAATAACTCCTCCTGATGCGCTGCTGGACAGGCGCCCAGATGACGCTGCCAAATCATCTGGGCCAGCTGGCTGTACGAGGACTCGTAAAGTTGCGTACTCGTAGCGAAGACTAGGCCCCCTGTCTGGCACAGCATCGGTCCTGTCACTAGGAGGAGGCGGCTTGCGCAATGCTACATTGTGCCGTACTCGTAAAGGAAAGTAGCTTCGCAGCTTGGACGGGCTGCTTTATTATTTTTTTGCAACGCAGGACACCAACCAGGTTGCGCGGCGGCGCAATGCCCTGTCACGCCACGCCCCAGCTCTCCAGTCCTCGCCTAGCAGCGATTCAGGAAGGCAGATGGAAACGTGACAAAAGATGGGGCATTGTGGCAACGTGGAGGCTACTAAAGGGGTGTGTACGAGTATGTATATCTGGGAGTAGCGGCAAGCTTTGCCCAACCGGACGACTAGCTTCAGAGGGGGCGTGAATAGCCACTTGATATGGTGGTGCAACATTGCCCGTTACTTGGTGTCAGGGAATCAACCGGCTTGTGGGAAAGGCAATCCCGACGGTCAGTTGCCGACTGCCACAGCTTCTGCTTCGGCCAACAGCCTGCACGACGGGCATATCTCTGTGCTGGCCCCATGTAACGCTCGTGGCTTGCATGTCTGTCCAAGCGTGGCTAATATAGTTGGTACACAACATTATTACTCTCTTTTGTGCTACACCAACCAGACATGCTGTGCAAGTATCACTCGCAGACGGCAGGCAGTGACGCCGCCCCGAGGAGATGGATGGCATGTATGCACACATATCGGCCCTGTGCATCGAGCCCAGCGAGACGGGTAGGCCCCAGCCGCAAGACCAGTTCCGTGTCCTGTTGTCATACGTTGGTAGCACTCGCAGGTTTGCCATGCGACAGCCTCATGCGCCACGCGGGGCGGTGGCTCGCATAGTACTTGGGCTACACCAGGTAGTCGTTCTAAAGATGCTCACTGTGTTGGTGAACAAGTAAGGGGGCTTCGCAGCATCGCACACGAGTGTATCAGTCTGACCGCGCAAGGTAAAACATGTCCAGGGCAGATGTTAATTTCGCTCTGCATACCAACCTTTCCATGTTGTAGCGATTTGTCGCCTCCTGCGGCCAGCCGCGACAGGGTGTAAGTGACATCTGGCGAACATCCACACAATGCTCAGGCCAAGAGTTGCCAGATATATTACACCGTCGAGAGAATTACCGAGCTAGTTTCATTGCTCGAGATTGCCCGTGCTGCAACCCGCTCGCTATTGCTGGTATGGTACGAACATTGCATATGCATATCAACGCCGTCTATTGCAGCTTTATTTTACCTAACACTCCGTATGGTAGTTTTGCGCTCGATCCGCTTGCCGTAGAGCCGACACATTTCATATTATTTAAAGTAAATGCCGGTAACTAAGACACGAGATGCCGGGTTTGACAGCTCTTGGCGATCTCTCAACTCGCCGGCGAGTACAGCTCGAAAAATGTGATATCTGCACGGAGTATATACAGAGGACGCCAGATCGGTTGCCAGGACCCGGGGACTATGAATTCGGAGTTTGCTTCCCTGTACTACTGCGGCTCTGATTGTGGACAGCGTCTGGCGCTTCCGATATGCCGTTTTGCGAGACCGGCACGAGTAGGAGCGAGCTGAGCTCACCGTACGCGAGTCCACAGGTTGAGTACCAGGTTACTGTGGATCAGTGGAGACGAAACAAAAGCACCACCGGGGAGATCTGCAACCCAAGCCATTTGGTTGTTTCTGGCTTGCTACACGTACGGCTAACAAGCAATGGTTTGACAGGTCTTACCGGTGACCGCTAACGATGACGCTAAGCCCATACCAGGCTACTCGTAAACTTCAGGTTAAATCGACGTCAAAGTTATATCCGCCACAGATGCAACGAGTCAAGAGATGATAGGAGAAATATCATGGAGCGTAGCACATGCAAAAGCACGTTGTGTAGGCATCCATCGAGCTGCCAGAGGTAGGCGTGTCGAGCGAGCAAGACGCCTCGAATGACTGGCGACAAACCTCACATTGTGGCTTTTGGGGGTTTTTTTTTTTTTTTTGGGGTCGCAACTCTGAGTCTAATAAAGGAGTCCCACAAAGATGATACTGACAGATCTCCACTACATGGCTCAAGAATCATTCACAAAAGCTCGAGATTCGGTTTACCGTAGCCTTGGGCATCAAAGGCGTCGTCTTGCTGCACGCATAACAGCACAGTACAGTACTACACGTACTTGAAGATTAATTACAGGCCGCCTTGATTGGTGGGATTATTTTTACGTACAATGTCGCATGGTGGGCGTATGGTGTACGGAGTAGCGTGTCATGAACATACCCTAACATACCATCGTGGGGACCCGGCAAAGCTTGGCACGAGCTTGACAACTCTTGCTAGCAATTTTTCGAGCCGGATGCATTTGTTGTTTCCGGCAGTTTAACAAACCAATAGATCTGACTTGGTAAAGAAGATAGCACGGTGTACGGTATGTGCGCGAGGCTTTGAACTCAGTCGCGTTCGATAGGTTGAAAAGTCTGTAATTTCAAGGAAAGCCAGCATTTGACATGGTTATTGTACAAGAGTACTCGTAGCTTCAGACCTCCCCTTCTTCGGCTTGTAAACTCGTAGGGGGTGGTGGCCGAGAGCCAATGTCTGCTGGGTAATCGGAAACAACCCGCCGTTATTACTGCCAAGCCTGGAACTGGTGCAAGCGAGACTCAAAACTCTCTCGTTGCTCAGAACTAATTACGAGTTACGACTAGTTCCGTAGCCACCGTCGCTCTAATAATAAAGCCCTTGAGAGCCGAAACCGATGACACTTGACGCCTTGGCCTCTTTACCGACCTGCCTATCTAGGCGGGAGCAATGTACAGTAATAAGGCTAGTTTCGAGCGGGCAGCTGAAGATGCACGCACCTGGCTTGACAGCGACATGGGGGGCTTACACACCATACATGGTACAGATTACCATCAATGTCTCCGTAGTGAAGATTTGAATTGAAGCACCGAGAACTTACTTTGTGGTTGATCTGGCAAATAAGTAAACCCCGTTACTACTTAACACATACGAGTAACCATGAATAGCAGGGAGCAGTTCGAAACGATACAGAGTAACAAGAGGCAGCAAGCCGGCAGTGAAACTTTGCTCTGGACATGGACTCCCCAACAACACAGCCTTCGTGGTGGGTCGGGCTGTCACTGGCGCTTCTGTCCAACATCCAGATTTGGTCGGCTGCAGGAACCGAGCAGGTGGCGGCGACTAGCTCGACTGCATGTTCCCTGTTTCTGAGCCAGGGCCCATGTTGGTGCAGTATGACAGCGGCTGAAGACGGCAGCGTGGCCCCCTGCCAGGTGTGCCACGGGAATTACGAGCCTTTTTTTTTTACCGGCCTGGTGCATATCAAACTAGTATTGGTCCAGGCCACATTCGTAGAACCCGTTATTATAGCGGCTATCACGACTTGCGACAGACTAGACATTGCGGCGGCACAGTCGCAGTTATTAGTAAGGTTACATGGTAGGGGCGGAAAGCTGGATAGGTCGAGACGCTAATACTAGGCGTTGTTAGCCGATCCCGTCGGCTAAAATGATACACAACGTCGAAAGCTTGTATCGGAACTAAGGCGGCCACGACACGTGCCAGTGGCAACAGGCTCGATTAATACAGTAAGGGCAAGACAGATAATTCACAAGTATTTATTCTGCAACGCCTTTCAGCATTCTGTACGAACAACTAACGAGCCAATTGCTCTCAAGCAAGGTGGTGCAATTGGGGTTTGCCCCAGTTTTGCGATAACTAGACGTATACTACGTGGTCCCTTGCCACCAACTCATGGGAAATGCCCAGAGCCGTGATCTTTCGGGAACAATCCGAGGGCCATTTTGCCGGGCGCCATCCATTGCAATGAGTGCTTGGCGTCGAAAGTATGGGGTTGTCGGCAACGACAGGGACGGTGTTCTGACATGATGAGGGACAAAAGTTCTCAGCGACGGCGAATACGAAATGAAGCTGACCGTCTTCTTCGCTGTACGATACGTGTACGAGCTAGCAGAATAGCACAAGCAGTCTGTGCTCGCCATGGTAGATGCGACAAAGTGTATGCGACAAAGTGTATTATACTACCAGCTGGGAATCGTAATCAACTTATCCTTACAAGAAACGTTTCCCAAAGCCCAAGATGCATTTTTCACTATTTAAGAACAGAAGAAAAAAAGTCCCATAGGGGAACTTTTTGATTATTGCCAGATTTCAGGCTACTAACTCGCGAAGGTTTTAGACATGCCGGGCATGACACCGAGCTCCCCGGCATACGTATCCGTTCACCGGGTCCCTTCGGGTACTTGAGTGGAAGCAACCGACTCGTATTGAGAGAGAGAAATAGTCGGTTTCACCAAGAGATTTGTTAATTTGTCTGCTGTTTTGGAGCAGTAGAGTATAAAGCAACTTCAAAAAAGCTCTCTGTCTGTGACTTGTGTAATGTCCATTATTACTAAGTACTAACCTAGTGCTACTACCTTATAGCTGCCTGTACTTATTCAAGAGTAACAGAGGCAAGTACAATCGGGTCTCCTATTTCGCCTCCAACTCGTCCAACTTCGAGGGAGCTCTACACCAGGCAAATTAATAACGTCACCATTCATGCCCCATTCCCCACGCAGCTGCTGTCTGTCCATTTTTCACTTTCTTCCACCCCAAAAGCCACGAACGTACCTACAAGGCCTCCGAGGTCTATTTTTGTACGAGTAATTACCGAGCTGCTTTGATAATACTTGCTCTACGGGACATGGCATTCCATTCCATCATGTCTCGAAAACCCTGCGGCCGTGTCAAGCAGCAAGGGTGACGAGGCCGTGTGCCGCCACCAACAGTCCATCCCTTACCCAGGGGCGTTTTTGGAGATTTTTATGCGGCGGCATGCTCTAGAACATCTTAATCTACAGACCAGGGTTCAGTAATCTTAGGCTGTCAGAGCCAGCCCTGGCCCTCAGCTGCCTCATCAGGGTCAAACTTCCGGTACAAACCTCTAACTCGCGCCCCGGCATCTTTCGCTACTCAACCTACGTCGTAGAGGAGCCTGCTGGGGCGCGGTCCGCGCTAGCGAGAGGGGTTCTCAACGATGAGCGGATCAGCCGAGGCACGGAAGCCGATGTGCCTACGAGTAGATTGGGCGAGAGCCGGGGTGGCCCCTTCGCCGTCTTGTCAGGGACAGAGGCCGCCACTACTAGACTTCTGATGCTAGCGATTTAGCGGCAGCACTAATTGTAGCCGTCCACATGCGGCCGCGTTTTGGAGCACAGGACTGTCCTTTACAGGCGACTCCTCACACAGAATGCAGAGTACTCGTACGTTGAGCGATTGCGCACAGCAAGTTACGACTTGCTGGATGTCGGATATACACAACGCCAAAGTGCGGCGGCTTTCATGCTTCAATTGAAATGCTGATCTTTATAAGTGCTTCTACGTTTACTGACACGTATAGATACCGCGCGGGGGTACATGGAGTTGCTGACTCCTACTCGTCCCATCACCAAGGTCGTTGTGGGACGGGCTCCAAAAGACATTTCCGGGCAGGCGCCAGCTGAAGGCACTCACCGAGGGAGCACAGCTGATATGGACTCTGAATTTTGGCGTTAGCAACCTGTAACGAAAAGACATGAATAAGATATCGGTGAGCGCAGATTCGCCGGCGTAACTGCTTTCTACCGGATACTACTCTGGACATAATGTCACGGCGCCCGTTTTCATTGCCAAGCTGCACTATTCACACAGCATACTCAATGCGACCGCAGAGTATCTCCGCCGTGCAAGCATGAATTTTAGCAAGCAGCATTGTAGACGAGGCGCTGTCCAGGCCGTAGTACCGCGTGCTACCATGGGACCCATGACACGTGGCATTGCGACTCCGTTATTCACAGTACAGTTTGACAGGACAACCGGGCTGCTCAGGAACCAGTTCCAGTTATGACATGGAGTGGGTGGCGGAACCAAGTTTGAGCGCTTGAGCGACATGGCGACAAAGCTTTTACTCTCCACTACTCTTTGAGCGAGGACTTCTCAATCAAACAATGATATTGCTTCCGAAATTGTATCCTCACGACCTAAATTGCCAGCAAAGACCGGTCGCTGGGCACAATACCATCCTTTGCTCCAACCCAAGCAACACTTTAGTCTGAATACCGTAGTCGGAAAGGGAACAGACTCTCCACAGCGGGACTTGGACGCCACGAGCCGTTGGTCAGCGCTTGCTATTTGCTCAGCAGGAGGCCACTGCATGGTCCGCTATTTTGACGGCGGGCAGGGCGTGCAATGCACTAGGAAGGGCCTGATAGATGGCGCTACCGGAGATGACTGCGAAATCCAGCGGTCATGTAACCGCAGGTAATGGCGAGAAAAAGCAAGCATACGACACCTGCCCTTCTGTTGCGCGCTTTCAAGCCCCATGCAGTTCGCCAGGTGACATCGGCTCCGAGATCAGCGATGTGGTCTGGGTGAGAACTCGTACTACGGAAGACGGTAGGTTACCAGTATGGTTTGCTCAGGACATCGGAAGAATGTGACCTGATACCCCCATTTGCTATGAAGCTCCTGGCTCATGGCGCTGCTACTGACGAGAGTAGATGCCGTAAGAGCAATTGTTGGTTCACGTTCACGGTCACGAGTCTTTGTGCTAGTTCCTATGTCTTACTACCCAATGAGCGTGTTCACCAAAAAGCGCGTTATACGATTATAGTAGTCATTAACGTCTATAATAAACTTCCTGCTTTCTACTAATACTGTACACAGTATGCATATGACGTAGCTAGCCGTAGCTAACCAAGGAGCGGATATAGCATAGCGCAAGTATGGGTGGCTCAAATTCCGGGGGGCAAAACGTGGGACTGTCTCCTACGAAGTATTACTCTATCGTGTGCATCCGATCAAGAGAGAGTAGGGTGACTGCGAGGGATAATCCAACATGGGTATTTGCCCTGCGTTAGATCGTATCGACGTCGAATCAACACCTGAAATACCATGCGGAGCCAACTTCGATTTGTTTTACTCGGGCAGTTCACGGCTGCAGTTAGTTATTCAACATGCCATTATGCACACATCACCCAGACACCATATCGGCCCCATTCGCGCTTTGGGACGAACGTTTCTGGGGACCAGCGGGTTACGGATGACAGCTTCAGACGACTGTCTCCATATTACACAGCATAGTTCTTTATACTACATACTCGTACTGAACAATGTCAGCAAATAAACTACAGAATTACCACGCCTCGTCGCTGAGGACCATTTTAAGGCTTGACGGTTATAGAGTAATGGCTGTTCTGAAAATGAAAAAGAAAAAAAGTAATTATCCGCTGTCTCGCACAACCTGATTCCACGTCAGAGGGGGCAAGTAACATAAGATGTCACCTCCATATACGACAAAGAACCTCGGCGATTGGGTTGGACCACATGGTATCAGTTGGATCAGAAATGGGATGAAGAAAACAGCTGTGCATCATGCATCTGTGACATCTGCCAGTTTTCGGCCACGCCGTCTGAGTGGCGTTGCGGTGTAAAGGTGCACACCACCACCATTACTGGGTAAAGCGACCACGGAGCAACCGACGAGCTCCCCCGACCCCACGCGGCTTAGCTACATTAAGCTTTTGCTTTGTGACTGCTGACTTGATAGATGCCATAGCCCTGTTATGTAGGTACCTGGCCTGGCGGCGAATCATCAAAGACAGAGAATACAGAGTCGCCTCTCGCATGCTGCGCCAGGCAGCTTTGTAGACAAAGAGCACCGCCCATGAACCCAAGATGGGGCCTTTATTAAAAGCTCTGTCGCATCAGAAGTCAACAATGGTGATGGGTACCTGGTATAGAAAAACAGATAGAGACTTTGTCTAATAATCCTACGTCGTCTCGAAAGTAGCCGAGAAATGTAACTCACAAAGGCATGCCGACTCCCGCTAGACACTCAGATTATCAGCCTGCCCAGACATTCGGGCCATGCCAACCGCCCACCAAAACATTAGTATAGGCATAGCTTAACCGTGCTAGCGCTATGAGTAGCGCCTTAGGGTGCCCTGGCTGAGCATGTTAATAAAACCTGCTCAACTTGGATGCATGCGACGTCGCTACCGGGGGGGGGGGGGGGGGGGGGGGGGGGGGGGGGGGGGGGGGTATTTGTGTAAATGCAACAGCGCAGAGCCACGCAGTACTACGAGTAAGCTTGTCAAACAGCCTGAAAATGTTATATTAGTTGAGACCGCGATGGACATACGCTCTCTTGTAAGGCATGTGCGAGCTTTCTTTGATACTTGGCAATAGTGACAGGTCATTGTACGGGTAATCGGCCGTCTTAAAAGTTGACTCTGCTGTTTCTGCTCTGCGTAGGTCTACATTTAGGGACCATTCAATATCCGACAAAGCCGTGCGAGTATCTACGGAGTACTCATCGGATGTTGATGACTTGCCGATTTGGGCAACGAGCCGCTGCGAGATGGCAACGCTATAATGATCAGAAGACATACAGCATACGAGTAGCATCGAAACCCTCCACGTCAAGGCATCATCCTTTTCATTATCTCTCTCGCTTAAGCGCAACTCGCTGACTGAGGCCCCTTCTTGAATGCACTTGTCGGAAAGCCGCCCGAAATGGCGCCCTTTAAAGGTGGAGCGGACTACTACGAATAATACAAGTGAATTGGGAGAGTTTGACATCCCTCGCCAGGGCATTCATACAGACAGGCACAATGGCAGAAGCACTTCCGAGTTATGCACCGACATTAGCCCCAAACAATTATTTGATGCCATTTGTTTACTCGTAGGCTTCTTGAAGTGTTCGCTGGCGATGCCAATTGCCGGGCGGGTGTTGAAAGAACAAGTTTCAACCACGCTAAGGTCCATCTTGACTCGTAGATGGGAAGTTCCGGCAAGATGCCTTTCCAACCTTTGCCACTATTATAGCCGCCCGTGTCGGAAATTCTCGGCCTTGTTACGGCTCAGTGATACCATTGGGACGTAGGCAACCGGCAAACACGTCAACTGCGGGCATCGTTGCCACGAGAAGAAAAAGCCGATACCTCGTACTCAGAGGGCGTTTCATACTGCGTGTACCCGTTACCAGACGAGCTTGAAAGCGCTCGGTGTGTCAAACACGCAAACGACGCCAAGTCGGTCGTGAACTACCTATGCGGGCAGTTTTCAACCCGGTCAGTGGTGTGCCACTGACAGTTTGACACGAGGGATGCATTCTCCCGGTGAACCCTTTTGTAGTACTGTTTGGTGGCGTATCAATCCGTGTGTAAGGACGAATGAGGCTGGGTACAACAATGGCGTTTCTGCGCCGAGAAGTTCCCTTTGGTCTGCTGGCGCGTTAGGGCCATTCAAAGTTGTACTACCTCCCGATGCTCACGACGGTCGTTGCGCCGATACTCGATGGGAGTTGTAACATTGCGCCACCGTCGTACGTATGTGCATGTCGTGCACACCTACTCGAAGTTACTCACGACAACAGACGAAAATCAAACATAGTAATAGCTGCTCTCCGTGGCGGCGGGATTGGTCAGAAGTCAAGCGTCTTTTGTTTCACGAATTAGGTGATGCCGAGCCCACTGTCTCGGTTCCAGGGTTTTTGACTCTGCTGCACAACGTGTTGACTCACTTGAGAGTAGAAGAGCTTTTTTTTTTTTTTTTATACATACATACGCACTATGTACTGGAGCTGCTTTTCATTTTTTTCCTCGTCAAGGTTATCTATTTCGTAGTGAAACAAAAAATGCCTAGTTGTGTAGCAATTGGCAGTGAACAAAAGACTCTCTTGCTTAACTTACACTGCGAAAGAAGCAGTGTCCAGAACGCGAGGAATTTACACCTCAAAGAGCTTGTCACAAGAGCACATGACTTTCTCGTCACGCGGCTACCCGTCAATATGCCACCTGTTGCGCAACAAAACGCGACTCCAACAAAGTTCTCGTATCACCTTGCGACAAGTCCCGGCCCTATTCGTGTTCAATGTTCAAGAGGGCGGCAAACGGCACCTGCCATCTCCCTTGCCCATATCTTGGTTTGTGAAACCATTGCTGCATGGGTTTTCTGTGTCAGCTTCTGTTATTATGCACGACATACTTGCATAAACGACACACGGCTTGCATCCGCTCGAACGGCATCGCTGTACGACGGCAACGGGAGTTGTTGTGTAATGGTTAGGTATTATGTTACCGGGAGTTGAGAGTGTTAAGATGCGTTGTTCTTTGCCTATTCTTCTTTTGTAGGGGGAGGGGTTTGGTTTCGTGTAATACGATGCTTGCACATTACGTTGTTGATGGGCGCACGGGAGAGGCAATATTCCTTTTCTTTGCTCTTGTACGTCGCGAGGCCCGAGTTCGCGATGGTTGCCAAAACTGGGTTCGGTATCACGTCTCGCAGGAGAATGGGTGCGATGAATAGGGAGTATCGGCTCACCGTGGCAATCTTCAACGTCGCTTCACCAACAAGGAGGCGGGTCAGAGAGGAAACAGGATGTAGTAGACGTCAAGTGACGTATTGCATAGCCCTTGCGAAAGGCATCGATAGTATTCACACGCCGCCGCAGAATTATCTGAATGCATTTTGGTCTCTAAAAATCAATTTCGTCGGAACATTTTGTTCAGAATTCCACCACCGCGACCGCCTCGTCTGTGTCCATCTTCATGTGACGACGAGCTTCCAATTTCCTGTGTCGACCTCGAGGCTCCAGTAGGGCCTTCGGTCGTTTTACCAACATCAACGTATTCGTCTATATCATCCTGTCCAGCACGATGCACGGCGCCAGAGTACTCATCCGCGTGAAGCTTTGAAGACCCTTGACCACCAAATGAAGACTGTACATTGGGCTCAGCTACTGACGGAAGCTCAGCGCGCAATTTGCCTAGCCCTCTGTCGACATACGCAGCCAACCGTGCTCTCGATTCCGTAACTCTTTCATCGTGATCTGCGCGAATATCCAGAGCTTTCCTATGTAAATCACTGCAACGCGTGCGAAATTCCGCTTCGAGCTCTTCTTCTTGAGCAGCGAGCGCCTCTTCACGCTCTGCCTGCCGTTCGGATGGATTTGCAAACTGGCTATCTCCGGTCCGGATTCGCGATAGCCACTCTGCGTAGTATCGCTGGCTTTCTTCTTCAACGGCTGGCGTTATCTTTATGCTCTGTAAATGTGAGACTCGCTCTTGAGCTCCCGTAGTCATCTTTGGTCCGACAATGAAGTCATCGTAGGATGTACTGTATTCGCGATAGTTGCCCTTTAGGATGAAACATTCGCCTATCCAGCCATCCGCTTTCATTTTATCAAGCAAGATTCTCGCCGTTGGGCATTCGGCAGGACTGTCTAGACCCTTGGAGTAGAAAACAATGCAGCGAGATTGTCGCCGCTTTGAAAATGCAGCACGACCATCCTCGTCAGGAATGGCCCTCTCAACCAAGTCTAAAGGTGCAACCCCCAGAAACGAGTGCGGTACGCGCAAGTTTATGGCATCTGCAATGCGAGAGCGTTGAAAGTGCTGCTGTGGTCGCAGATCAAATAGCAGGACTTGTCCGGGCAATGAAACCTCAAGGAGCTCCGACAGTGCCGCTGGTAGGATCATGCGTGGCCCCTCATCGCCGGTCCGGGCAACGTCTTTGAGCTTCATTGCGGCAAAGCGCCTGGATACGAGGTCTCGTTCTCTGCGGTGATGAAACCAGATCCCAAGATGCCACAGCTCTATACCCAGATTCGATGCTATAATGGCACTCTGTGCATCGTTTGGTAGTGGTTCGTTCTGGTAATATTCCTCTAGACGCCTCTCTACATGGCTGGAGAATTTCATTGGATCCGGAACATCGTCGCCAAATGTCGTGCGTCTCATAGACTGCTGCTGATTGAGCAAGGCCGGACTGCTCAACCCGGCTGATGGGTTAGGTGAAGGATAATTATCTTGCCTTTGAAGGCTACTTAAAGAGAATTGTGAGTCGACAGATCGAAGTGGTCGACCCGGAGCGTCTCTGCTGGAAAATTTTGGCGAACCAGGAGCGCTAAATGCTCCTAAATTGGTAGGATTTTGCATCACTGGCGGGCGACTTTGGCGTGAATAAGCATGCTCTGTCGTAGCGAATGTGGTTCCGGAAACGAACGAGGCCGAGTCTGGCCCAACGATCTCGGATTGTCGTTGGTGGACCGGGACAGATACACGAGTAGATGGCGCAGGGAGTTTCTCTGCTACCAGATTATTGGAACGGATAAACGCAACAAAAGAAGTAGCACCATCCTCCGGTAGCATGTCCCACACCATGACAGGCATTGATACAAGCAGCAGGGTTGAATGGCTCTTGAAGACTCCTTGCACTTTGATGTATTTTGCCAAGGCAGGAAACGCTCCAAGCCACTGTTCCCAGGCGTTGATATCGAGACTCTGATCATCTTCTAAAGCAAGAGAAATCATGACGTGTGGCGTAGCTTCATTTGGGTCCTTCGCCGTGTCGTTACTCGGACCCTGACCAGGACCTCTTGCCGCAGGTAGCACGTCAGCACTCGATGCATAAACTCCCTGTGGAGAAGATGCTGGCAAAGGCGGAGACGGAGGCAGCTTTTGCCGGGTGCTACAAAGCTCGATACTCGGAGCTTTATGATTGGCCGTCATCATGAAATGTACTGGGGTCGATCTTGCCTCAAAATGCTTGCCATTAATAGTAATAGGTCTTGGATGCTTCAGACGAGCAAGGACTTCAGCGTGTAGCATGGCGGCAGAAAACGCTCGCATTCGCCACTCCTGCAAAACTTCTATCAGGGCGTTGGTGAAGGAGTAACGACCTGGATCTGGAGCGATTGCATCCCAGCTAGAGGCGGATATGGTTTCTGTGATGCTGTTCCCTGTTGGAAAGGTGGCGCTGGCGGCACCAGCGCAGCAATCGAGCAGGATGAGGACATCGGATTTTGAACGCTCTAAGAGTGTTTGGATAGCGGACCATCTGCATTTGTTAGTAAATGGGGAATTCTTTCCAGCATTCCAACTTACTGTAGCCATGATGAGGTAGTCTCCCGTGTTCTATGCTTTCATCAGTATAAATGGCTTTTTTGGAGAGCGCCGGCAGTACTACTCACGCGCACCAGGTGCTTTGCCTCGAGTCGTCAATTCTGGCGTGCCCACCATAGTAAATAATAAAGAGAGTTTCTGATGACTCGTGGTCTTTTATCAACTGACCGACGCGCATCATCAGTTCCAGATGCGCGTTTTCCGAAGGAATGGCAAAGATGTCGGTGTCAAAGGCATAGTCCTCGCGTAGACACTTTCCCAGATCCTCCAACTCGGGCAAGACAAATAAGTCATCAGAACCCCAATGTAGCAAGAGAGCCTGAACTGTTTTATAGCGTTGCGAAGAGCGTCCACGATTGGGAAATGCTCGCGTGGCCGACTGTGATGGACGAGTTCATCTGTCAGAACACTTTCTGAGGCGACAGAAACTTCGTAAGGGCAGATACACACCTCTTCTAAGCTTCTTGCAAAATCTCCAACATGCTTTATGTGAAAACTTGTGCGACTAATGTCATGCGTTGATGATCTAGGCTGGCCATTGCCTTCATTAAAGATTGTCTGGCGACACAGCGTCATTTAATGTCATGCTCCCACGAAGGCGGTATGGAAGGCCTCGAGGTGTAGAACTCACCACAGGTTCTGGATTTCGGGCGCCAATTCCACTGACGGGCTGTCTGGCGTGAATCGTGACGTAGGGCTGTGAGGCGCTCATGACGAGGAGGGTCGATACTCTGGGTCTGATTGTCAGGTGTAAGAGCCGGGAAAGAGGGAGGGCGTTCACGCCATGTTGTCGGCGTCTTTGGCAACTATTGTTTTTAATAAAGCATAAGAAACATGAGATGTTGTGGTTTGAAGCGATGGTCTTAATGCGCCAATGAAAGAATATGTGGAAGAGAGAAGAGGGAAGCGGTAGAATTGGTGGATGAAGTTCACTTGGTGCCTGAGTGTCGGTCGATTAGTATGCGGCTGTGCTACTCGGTAAGTGATTGCTTCGGTCCCCGATTTGGCTTAGCGCGGGTTGTGTCGGTGCTCCGTTTGGTGGCCGGTGTAATGGTCGGTGATGGATAAAAACATGGTGTAAGGGACGTGAGAATTGGGGGGGGGTGGGGGGTTCACTACAAAATCACTGGATTCCCTGGGAAATAGCTTGTCGGAATATTGTCTTAAGCCTGTTTTTTATATTGGGAGAGGCCACATTATGGTAATCATCTTTTCGATATGGGGTCGGGTCTAACAAGACGCAACTCCTGTTCCTTGCTGCGGAATCAGAGGAAGCAAATCTATTCAGTATATAAAGACTCACAACATATGAAGAACTGTTTCTAGCACAAAAGTCACCGACACAGTGTATTGTAATAATCTATGT
This sequence comes from Lecanicillium sp. LEC01, assembly GCA_002242745.2. Taxonomy (NCBI): domain Eukaryota; kingdom Fungi; phylum Ascomycota; class Sordariomycetes; order Hypocreales; family Cordycipitaceae; genus Lecanicillium; species Lecanicillium sp. LEC01. Next base: position 17,225 of record NIWZ02000128.1, on the reverse strand, counting down.
CAGTGTTGAACACCTTCAAGTAGTGGTCGAATTTCCGCTTGGCGGCGTAGGGTAAGTTGTGGGGCGCATATCTTGCCAAGTAACACCACACCACATTCAGTAGGCCAGCATACGCTTGCCACGCTCACACACCTCTCAAATTCATAGCCCATCAGAATAGAGCCTTGTCACGCGTGGGATTGGCTTTGCTACAGGTCTATGATATTTTGATCCAATCAAGAAGTAATCCGCCTGCCGGCGAAGCCAAACGGCCGTTGGTGATGAAGGAGCGCGTCACATTTGTCCATGCCCCAGGGGCTGGCGTTGACCCTGCGCTCATCGACGTCCAGGACGCCGGTCTTCTCGGGCCAGCCATCGTTACTACGCGCGAAGACCGGCTGTCCGTTCCTCTGAATGAGCTACCATCAGAGCTATCCGAATTTCTGGGGCAGGTTGCCTCGCTGAATGTGAAATGGGTAAGCCCAGTTGCATATGACACAGTGGACCCCTTCAGTTCGCGAGTGTCTCCTGGACTTCACGTATCATATACCCCTCTTGGAGACACACAGAAGGACCCGTGAGTAATCCTGGCCTTTAAAAAGGGCGGAAGAGGGGCTTACTTTGGATAAACAGTTCGAAGCTATGCGCGCTGCTAAAAGCAGCCTTTGGTCCTTTTCAATGTGACTCGATAGAGGTGCGTTTCAAGGCCGCAAATTTAATGAGATGCGACATGACGTTGCTAATATACAACAGACATTCACATCGTCTAAACCCATCTCACCATCTACTGTCTCATCTTATTACATGTACCACGAGTTGGAAAGTTTGCACGACTTTGTCTCTTCAATATCCTCGACGTATTGCGAACAATCAGATCCAGTCTGCCAGTCTCGCAGCAGGAGCCTGTACACCGCGGCATCTCTGGACATATCATATGATGCTTCTGCCAAAATAGCCAAGCTGACTGCCTTCTGGCCGCTATTTGAACAAAGCCTTGCCGTTCCTGCCTCAACGGAACGCCGCACAGAAGTGGGAATTGTGGGCGTGGATACGGCGCCAAACATGCAGCCTCATGAGCTGGGCGTGTCTGGTCTATTGACAGTGCTTTTGGAACAGCGCAAACCCAGCCCTGTTCTCTTTGGATTTCCATCCCGTCACCGAAATTTGAATGCCGCTTTTTCCTCCGAGTTCCTGTCGCCGACGGGTCTGCACCCTTCTCTGCAACTTACCATCACCTCAAACCAGCCGCCAAGAACCGAGACTGCATGCAAACCATACGCATACTTCACCCTCCCAAAACACATTTTCGCCGATAGATATCAGCTTGCGGATGAACTGTTCCTGGCATCCAAGAATCTCAGTTCAGCACCCTACACATCCTTACCCGTCGACTTGGAGGCACCAGCATATGCAACCAAGGTATGGGGTTCCAGCGTCTTGCTAGAGTTAGCTCCACCCGAAACGAGTGCCGATCGGACGGCGTGGACGGCCGAAGTCCCTCTGCATCTCCGCTACCTTGAGCCGTCGCCGTCTGGAAAGAGAGAGGCCAATGTACCATATCCCGCCCTTTTCTGGGCCTGCGCGCCGGGAGTCGACGTAGACTTTAGTACCAGTCCATTTGACCGGGCGAGCCTGGGGTATGACAGCCTGTTCGAGCCGGGCACAACATTCTGGCATTTAAACCCACGACCGGTGGAAGATGATCGAATTGTAAGCCGCATCGCAGTCCCTGTATTGCATGAAGAGGCCGGCAAATGGGTTGGTTTCGGCACGAGCCTGGCCATTGTATTTGGATTGGCTTGGGTGCTGTGGAAGCTACAACACAGTTATGAGGAACACGGGACTGGCGACGGGCGTCCGCCGCCTCCAGTAAAAAAGAAGAACACACCAACCTACTAGAGGCGCGGGGATTGAGTGCTGCAGAGAGCATATATATAGTAGTAGGTGCTGCAGCTCATTCGCATTACTCGCATGCATCCTTAGATCCGCCTACACGAATAGTAGCGCCCAGCCTTTTGATTTTCCTCGAAACAGCTCCGTTCTCAAAATACCCCAACGAGTTTGTCAAGGTGACAAAGCCTGGTCCTGCCCTACGCCGATAGGCCGCGTCGTTGGCCTTCTTGACAGATCGGCGAGTTCAATTCCAATGCGTATGTAGGTGGCACGTGACAATTGTAGCGTTTAGCGGGTCATCTCCAGCGAGTCGTAGCCCGTGACCCGCCCCCAAACGGGTCGTCTCCAGGCTGTGCCAAGCCAAAAAACCGCTGCAGCCGCCGCTGCATAAAACATAAGCGTGCGTTTGTTACAGGTCGTTACATACAAGGTCTGGCCCGTGGGACGCATTATTTCCGTGTCAACACCCGCCGTGAAAGCCCGGCCACTCGAACGGAGACTCGACATGCTGTGAGAGACGAGGCATCAGGCTAAGGAAATAGAAACGACTGTATGCGCAATGGCTCCGACGCCTCCATCGGTCGAGGCCGCGTCGTCGGCGTCACCGCATAGCGAGGACCGAACAAGACGCAATGTAGCCTGCGTCAACTGTCGCAACTCCAAGGTGAGTAGTCCGTCTTCTGCAATTCGCCCATGACATGGTGCTATTTGTAACATCAATTTATGTATCTTGACTAGCGTGTTCTTGGTCGTTGTTATTTCCATGCGTTTCGGCTAAAAATGGGACATATTGACTGACAACCTTCGTTTCATGCACACAGGTCCGATGTCGATCAAGTCATGTCCCCGGTTTGCCCTGTCAACGCTGCGTCAAGCTGCAGCTCTCATGCGTCGTGGATAAATTTCACAAGAGAGTCACAAAACGAAGGTATGATGAAGTGTGTCTCACTTATACAGCATACACGCTCTCACTCCGCCCTCATGATTCCATCGCTAACAATGCTCTTTAGTAAGCTGGAACTACTGGAACAGGAGCTCAAGAATATCAAAGAAGTCGTCAACCCTCGCACTGGTGCAGCAGATATGAGCTGGACAACCCCTAGCCCCCGGCAGCAGCTCCCCAACTTGTCAGAAGTCAGCAATGCATCCGGTGGGCCGTTGCCATCAGTGATACCCCAAGCACCTACGCCGTCGTCTGAGCCGCCGGCGGTGGTTGCGCCATCAGCTAAAATAGCTGAGAGACGTCCCAGAACTGGACCTACTCAGTCGCGGATGCTAGACGACCGTGTCGTATCTGGAGAGGATATTGACTGGTACTTCAATAAGTAAGACCCAAGATCCACACAGTCACCATCAACAATTACTGACAACATGTCCCAGATTTCTCCAATGCCTTCACCCATACTTGCCTATTCTCGGCAAACGCGACCCAGATGAATGTTATGATGCGAGTCCCATCCTATTCTGGGTCATCTTATACATCACCTGCCGCCGATACACCAAAGACCGCATCTTTTTCAAGGCTCTTGTAGATCACATTGAAAAAGACATATGGAAAGCAGTGTCTGCCGCGGTCACGACACTTGAAACAGTTCATGCCGTCCTGTTTCTTTGTGCCTGGCCTCTACCGAACCTGCGTCTACTTATCGACCCTTCAACGAATTTGATCTCCCTCATCACATCAGGAGCCATGCTTCTTGGCGTGCAAACTGGCCGCGGCTCTAGCAAGGAATTTTGCGTAGGTGGTCGGAGAGAGTGTATATTCTCAGAGGAAGAGGCTGCATCGACGTGGTTTGCTTGCTGTAGCCTGTCAACAAAGTATGTGCTATATGATACTTACAAGTCTACTCCATAATACTAACATGGCGCCTTCTTTTTTTCAGAATAGCTGTGCACAGCGGCATCCCGCCACCATCATTTTCGCATTTCGACGACTCACAATGTCGTGCTTCCCTGGAAGCCCCATTTTGGAACGACCTTGTCACCTCATACGATATATCCATGTTTCTTAACCGCATGCACACTGCCATGGCCGCACAGCTCTCGAGCCAAAGACAAGTGCCAAACACAATGATAGCACCGTGGGAGCAAGAGTTCGAAACCCTGAAGCCAACAATCATCCAAACAAATACTGGTACGCTCCCCAACCAACTCAAAAATACACCCAGCCGTTATCAACTGACGCCCCTCCTAAGATGTAAACATATTCCTCACTTTAGCCGCCCAGCTCGAAGTCCAAATCTACTACTTCTCCATGCCTTCCACAACACCTGAACACACAAAACGTCTTAATTTCACACGCACCTTCCACACCGCACGCACCCTTGTCGCCACAGCCCTTGACCAAGAAACCCGAACCCAGTTCCTCACCCACGCCCCGCAGCAGGCATTTCGTACTCTCACCAACGCAGCCTGCATCATCATCGCAATCCTCTACTCCACCTCAGCCCCGGACATGGCCCCTAACGAAGCCAACATGATTGCACAGCAGGCGTCCGCAGCAGTACACCGATGCTCTGTGCAAGAAGGCGACCTACCGCACCGTGTGGGTGTCATTATTGAGACATTTTGGTCCTTCAAGCACCTCCTTCCACGAATTGAAATTGGCCCCCGCGCGTGGCCGGGGAGGCTGAATGTGGGAGTAACGTATTGGTGTCTGGATGTGTTTAAGAATTCGCTGCATAAAGCGCAAAAGAGCGCCGAGGGCAACCGGAGACACAGCAGTAGACCGCAGGAAGGTGCAAGTATGTTTTCTCCTCTCCTTTACTTTAATTAGTCATCATCTAAATATACATGGGACTCGCTTTTCGACTAACACGTATTTCTCAAAACAGATCAAAGCAACGCACAAGCAGGCATATCGACTTCTCTATTATCGCCAACAATTCAACTACAGCCGCAACCACAGAACCAGCAGGCACAACAACAGCCAACTTTACAACACCAACAGCAGCAGCAGCAACAACAACAACAACAACAACAACAACAACAACAACAACAACAACAAATGAATCTAGGTTCAGACCCGTTCCAGGAAATTGATTGGTCCATGTTTATGGACGACTTTGGCTGGGTGGGTGACGATGGTGTCTTACTCGGCCTTCCATGACATCCATGACAAATGAACATTTACGACAAAATTAGTTCTTATATGGCTTGGCGTTTGTTGCTAAAATTCGGAGGGGTTGATTTTACTGGAGCACTCGGAAAGTCGTTTAACCTTTATACATCTTCTGTACATCATCATCTGTACATGCACACTTTGAAGTCTGTAAATCCGTGCTTCAAGCATTTATATTAACTGCGCTAAGATAGAATACAATGCCAAAACAAAGTCATTGACATAATCGCTGTCTTTAATCCCTCGTCAACGCCTTTAAGTAAATGCAAATATCATTTCGCTTTCTTCTCTTTCTCTTATCATTTGGGTATCCGTCTAGTCGTAGAAATCTTCATCCATGCCTTCTGCCTGAAGCTCATCAACTGCGTCTTCTTCATCCATCATCTCATCGTCCTCTCCATCGCTGTCTGGATGATTAGGCAGCACAACAATCCTGCCATCGTCCAGTTCGACCCGTGCAATCTCGCCGTCGCGGATATTGTTTCGCAGGATGAGAATAGCCATCTTGTTGAGAACTTCCTTTTCGATGAGACGTGCAAGTGGCCGTGCACCGTAGGCGGGGGAGTAACCCGAGTTTCCGAGGTAGTCCTTTGCCTCGTCAGATACTTCGATTTCGACCTTGCGCCCGTTGTCGTGTAAGCGTTTTTGAATCTCGCCTAGGCGCAGGTCGACGATCCGGCGAATTTCTTTCCTTGTGAGGCGGTTGAAGATGACGACTGAGTTGATTCGGTTAAGAAACTCGGGGAGGAAGTAGTTGCGAAGAGAACTCATGACAAGTTCCTTGGTGTTTGCGTCAACCTTGCCCTCCTTGGTGCCAGGACGCGTAAGATATTCGGCACCGAGATTGGAAGTCATGACCACAATGCAGTTCCTGGCGTCCACAACCCTTCCTTGGCCGTCAGTGATGCGACCGTCGTCCATGAGTTGCAGGAGAACAGTGAGAACTTCCTTGGCGGCTTTTTCCACTTCATCAAAGAGGAGAATGGAAAATGGTTTACGTCGAAGCGCCTCGGTCAATTGACCACCTGCATCATGGCCAACATAACCGGGTGGAGCACCAATCATCCTGCTTAGTGCGTGACGTTCCTGGTATTCAGACATGTCGAATCTGATCATTGCTCGGCTGTCGTCAAAAAGGAATTCGGCCAGAGCCTTGGTCAGTAGAGTTTTACCCGTTCCGGACGGACCGCAGAAGAGGAAGCTGGGAGGCTGGTTCGGGTTGCTCAAGCCAGAGCGTTGCAGTCGGATTGCGTTGGAAACCGATTGGACGGCTTCCTTCTGGCCAACCACAATCTTGCCGAGACCCTTTTCCATGTGGATGAGCTTCTCCTTTTCTGAGGTACGAAGACGAGTAACCGGAATGCCAGTCCATCGTGCGACAATTTCGTTGATATTGTCGGCGGTGACAATGTCAGTAACCATGGCTCCGCCTGTGTCAACGCTTGTGGCATTGAGAGCCGCATCTGCGGCGGCCTTCTTTGCTTCAAGCTCCTTGATGACGCTTTCTTGTTCCGGGATAGCTCCATACTTGAGGTCAGCAGCCTTGGCATGTTCGCCAGCATTCATGGCATCTTCAAGACGCTTCTCGAGGTCGTCAAGCTTCACCTTGGCCTGGTGGATTGCCTCGCTTCGCTTGATTTCGTTTCTGTACTTTTCGCGAAGTGGCTCCAGTTCTTCCTCGACATTCTTTGCGTCTTTTCTAGCTTGTTGAAGTCGAGTTTGTGACGCCTCGTCCTGCTCTTTCTCCAAGGCGGCAATTTCAATCATGAGCTGTCGTAGCTTGCGCTCAAGAGAGTCGATAATTTCAGGTTGCGACTCCCGAGCTACGCGGACTGCAGCGGCAGCTTCATCAACCAAATCGATTGCCGAGTCAGGCATGCGCCTTGTAGTAAGATACCTGGCGGCCAAGTTTGCGGAAGCAACCAAGGCACTGTCGAGAATGGTAACGTGGTGGTGGCGATCGTACCTCTCCTTCAAGCCTCGGAGGATGGAGACGGTTTCGGGGATTGTCGGTTCCTTGACAATGACTTGTTGAAATCGTCGTTCAAAGGCAGCGTCCTTTTCAACGTATTTGCGATATTCGGCGAGCGTCGTCGCACCAATACAATGCAACTGACCACGGGCAAGCATGGGTTTTAGCAAGTTGGCAGCATCCATGCCGCCCTCTCCGGATGAGCCAGCACCCATGAGAAGGTGAATTTCGTCGACGAAGAGCACAATCATTTCTTTGGACTCTTCAATTTCTTTCAACACACCCTTCATGCGCTCTTCAAACTCTCCTCGGAACTTGCTTCCAGCGACAAGAGCGCCAACATCGAGTGAAAGCAGCTTACATTGCTTGAGGTTGTCGGGAACATCGCGATTGACGATTCGCTGAGCCAACCCTTCAACGACAGTAGTCTTTCCCACACCGGGCTCACCGATCAGGACCGGGTTATTCTTTGTACGTCGAGATAGGATTCGTATGACTCTGCGAATCTCTTCTTCTCTGCCAATGACAGGGTCAATTTTCTTGTCTCTTGCCATAGCAGTCATATCTATTGTAAATTTGGCCAGGTTTTCGTTTTCTTGTTCGGTATCGGCAGTCTTGCTGTCGACACGTTTCGTGCCGCGGATCCCTTGCACGGCATCTTGCACGAGCTTTGGCTTGGGTATATTCGCTTCCCTGAAAGCCGCCTGCAAGCTATTATCTTCAGACAGTGCTGTTATCAGGTGGTCGACACCGATATAGGTATCCTTTTGGACTTTTTGGAGCTCCATGGCCTTGCGGAGGACGGCATGGAACTGCGGCGAGAGGGAAACGTGTTCGGGGGGAGGGTCTTGCGTCGGCAGGCGCACAAGCATCTTCTTCAAGGCACGGTCGAAGAGCTGAGGGTCACCGTGAGCTCGTTCAATAACCTGACGGAACAAGGTGACGATTGTGCCGGGGGTAGTATTTTGCTGGTCTTTTGACTGGTCGACAGGAGGCTCCAAGAGAGCGACAGCGAGGTGCACCGGGGCCAGCTGTGAATGCGCGTATTGTTCAGCCATCGACATGGCATCCTCCACGGCCTTCTGGGCTCGGTCTGTGAAATCCATTCTGGCCGTCATGTTGGGCGTATTGGGTTGGAAACGACTCTAATACGAGAGAACGTTTGCTTTTGGCGTTTCTTTGTTTCGGCAGCTAGGTTGTGGAATCTCGAATCACACAAGTCTGCAGTCTGATATTGGTTGATGCATGCGCCAGGGCATCAGCTATCGCGAGTTTGGTATATTTGTAAGGGAAAGAATTAATCAGGGATGACTTGACTACAAAGTCTTGATTTATGTTGGATGTGCTGGGCACCAAAGTCGGTTGTCGCGGCCCCTCCAAGCTCCTGGAAGCTACCTGGAACCCACCAGAAGCTTGTGGCAGCAGCGTGATGTCACTGGAGGCTACGGGGGTCATAGTGGGGCACGGCCACGGGCAACCGCCGGCCGTGGAGTTAAACACACCTGATTGGGTGCGGCCGGGTGTTTTCCTCCCGCCTGTAAGGTACTCCGTACTGGCGGGTCACATGACCTCGCAGTCCGGAATGGAGTGGTTATACTTTTTCTGCGGCTTCTGCGATCAAGCAATTTGGAAGAAGCAGACTACAGCCGCGATCAGTAGCGACCATGAACGCAGCACCCAGGGTTCGCCTTGGCCAATTACCGGATATATGGAGACTATGCGTCCGACAAGTGCATGGAGGCAAGCGAAAGACGGCTTCGATCGGATTTCAAGGCCCTGAGGGCCATGGCGAGAAGATTTGGGTCTTTGCCCATCGTCGATCCGACCAAATAATCTATAGCTTCAAGGATAAACTAGAGGTAAGTAGCCTTGCAGCAACGGTACCAACAATTGAGGGTTCAAGTAGGCGAGGTTTCCTAACACATATTATTGCAATAGGCACACCATGGCCTAAAACAGCTGCCGTTCAACGGCAAAAAGACGAAGCCTTCAAAACTGCGCAAAGACTACTGGTCACCAATGGCCATGATTGAATTCCCCACTGGCACAGGTGCAGTCGGCCGCACTGTCTTTCAAAAACTGCGCGAGCTAAAGCACCTGCATGAAGTAGCTTGGGGCGACGACTTTCTGTACAAGACGCCTGACGAGTACACGGCCGCGGACAAGAAGAGTGTCGAGGCGGCGATCGAAAAGGGGAAGACATTCCGGCCGATGAGGAACAGAGAAGAGCGTGGAAAGGCTCTGAATGCGCAAAAAGCAAACTCGATTGCCGATATGGCTGCTGTGCTGGCTGGCAACGGTAGGGGAAATAAGATTGCAGCCGGCCAGTCGGCCGAGATCGTCCCAGTTACAGTGAGCTGGGCAAATGATCAAGACAAAGGCTTTGCGGAGTCATGGTCACAGAATGTGACGCACTCTTTGCTGCCGGAACAGTCGTATACGTCTGGTGAAATTGAGGTGGCGATGGCTGAGGAGCCAGTGGAAGGAGGTGCGGAGAAGGTCGCAGCATAAGCGGACTACGGTTACCATGGAACATGAGATGGAGAAGCTTGCAACTACGCGTTACGCATGCCCGATTACGCCTGGCTAGGACTTGGCACCGAGCCAGGATAGCGATTGTCTGAATCGTTTTTAAGGAGCAGTGGTGAGAAGAGGAGGCTCTGCTGATGCTGATGCTGGACGGAGGGCAGAGGGCGATCCAGCACAGGCATAGCAGGCCCATGTACAAAGTATCATAATTGCTGGACTGCCAGCAGCAAACAAGCCGTCAAAGATGTATCATAAGTACAAAACAAAACAATCCTTGCTTTCCGTTTTGCGGAACATTTCCAAAAGAAATCAACTTCAAGCGCAGAGAAAGATCCATAAACCCCATAGGTGATGAGCGAGATTTCGATGCTTTTCCAAAAAGAAGCAAAAATCATGCATCAAGTCGTAAAGTGAGCTGTTCACGGTCCCAGAGCAAACTGCTTGAGGTACTCATAGTAGGGAATGTTGGCGTCCACGGTGGCGCGGATAATCTTTTGCGCTTCTGGACCATATTTCTGCGTCCATTCCTCGTCCTCAGATTCCACAGTTTGGGATTTCTGTAAGATAAGCAAACGTCGTATTAGTGACTGCTACTGCTGTACGTGTAGCTATGCGGAAGACTTCTCACCTGAGCATGAGTCCTGGCTTCCAGTCTTGAAGCCTTGAGAGCATCATTGTGGAAGCCATCCCACTTTGCAAAGCGCTCAGTGGCATAGGCGCGATCGTCCTCGGTCCAGACGAGCATCTCCGGCTTAAAGTCGATCCCAGTGCGTTCGCAGAACATACGAATCGTCTTTTCCGGGCTATCGAGCAGGTCATCCGCATCAACAACAGTAAGATACCTCTTGTCGACAATATCATTGTCAACGACAAAGTTGAAGAAGCGCACAAGCTCTTCATAGCCAGCTTCGTTGGGCAGGAACACGTCGAAGCCATTCGTCTCGCTCAGCGGAGGGATGCAGCAACGCCAGTAAGAGGGAATAGAGCGACGCGGATGGCGGATGAGAAATGTGAAATGAAACTTGCGCAGAGTGTCGATGGGGATTACAGTCGGGTTGCCCTTTTCTTGGTGTTGCTCGCCACCGAGGGAAGGAGCAATCTTGGTGGGCTGTCCATCGGGCGAGAAGAGATAGTATGCCATGTCCTTGATAAAGACACGCTTGCCCTGCAAAAGTGTAAGTATTCTGCCCGTTGTCCCACGCGGCGCATTTTACAGAGTGTGCTCTTTATTTTTGCGGCAGCGGAACAGAGTCCAATGCATATTGAAAAAGTGTATGAGTAGCAGACTGGTGTAAAAAAGGTAGCAGCCGCAGAAACAGCGGAAGCTTTAGCCGCGCGGTGTGATTGAGGATGCAGGAACACGGCATCCTCGCTTGAGGAGCCGGTATTATAGATGTGAGTGCAAGCGGGCTTGCCGGCATGCATGATGTATATAAAATACGCCGCATCTACATGAAAGCATCGGATGATGCGTAACATGTGCATAGGCAAATGTACGACTCTCGATACATATCGTATGAGAGCAGAAGCAATGTAGAAACGGTGAATGAGATGTAGGAGAGTTTTTGTGTGAAATGGCCAATTCAGGGCAACGCAGGCTTGCAAGGGGCAAGTCGAACCTGTTCTTCGGTCTGTGCAAAGCTGTCAAGGACAGTCTTATACGTGGAGCGGGAGAAGCCGGAAGCGTCCCGCGTAGCAGGATCGTCCTTGTAGCGCTCGCTCATGAGCTCTGGGCCGTAGTAAAAGGCATCTCCAAAGGGTTCATGGAAGCTGTCCATAACATCACGGCGAGTCATGAAGACCTGGCGTCGTCAGCAACCAAATTACGGATGAAAACCGACAATTTTAGGTGAGGGAGTTAACATACCCGTTCAAAAGCCGTGGAGCACGCGCGCGGATGCGTCGCGGTAAAGATGGGACGAGGAGCCATGTTGATATTAGTTGGTATAATATGGCGTATAGTATTTTATACTCGGAGAGTAAAATGAGACAGCTGCTTGTAGAATGCCGGGAGGGAAGAAAGGGAAGGGAAATGAAGAAAAGTAAAGTCAAAGACCAACCAGCCCTCCGATACACGACTGGCCAGTGGCTTCTTATATGAATTGAGCCGCCGCAACCACAAAAAGCTTGATCGGACCATCGCTTCGACTGGAGTGGTGACGGGGAGGGGAGCTTGGAAGTACCTGAACCTTGGATGGGTGCCGTTACGTACCTGGCGGGGTGGAGTCGTGACGCCGCTTTTATAACACACGAGAAGGCGACGGGTGGAAGGAAATCCGGAGCTTCTTGGGTGGAGGATTGAGGGATACGAGGGTGAATGTGATGTCTGTCAGCGGGGAGAGAGCATATGTTTAATAACTTGAACCGTTTTACGTATTTGTGTTGTGCTGGAGGTAGGATGCTGGATATCCCGTCAGATTATAGTCCGATCTAGAACAGCTTATAGTAGATCTTGAGACGAGAGGAATACGGCCGTTCCAATTCCGGTGTCGTCCCGATTTTCAAAGGGTTTTCCATGAATGTTCTATTAAAGATGGAAATTACAGATTTTCCATAGTTTTAAAAGAGACGAGACACGTGCCCGTGAAACTGAGGCTTGTATCGAATGCATCTGGAGATGCGTAGAAAGCACGTGAAAACGGGCCGGACACACCACCATCGCCATGTGGGCCATTTTGCGGCGATTGGCGCGATGCGTGGCGAGGAACTATCAATCTATGCTGCATTTCTGGGGAAATGGTGTAGACGGACTGTCCTAATATCACGAATTTTTTTGATCCTGGGAATTCTCAAACCTCTTTTTCTTGTTTTTTTTCATTTGTTAAGACTATTTTCGAGATGGTTCAGTCTTGTAGAGGATGTGACTACATATGTACTACTCTGGAAGCAAATCTTGTTGCATTTATACAAGAATGCTACCGATTTTTTTTTTTGAGCTAATTATAGATATTTGAGGTTTTTTTTTTCTTTTTCGGATAATTTCAAACAGCTTAGAATTTTTTACGAGTTCTCATCTCATTCTATCTAAAAGCCCACACCATCACCACCATACATATTCTCGCTTCACAATCTCCTAATATAAATCCTCCAAAGGCGGCCACCGCACTAGTCTCTGAACATGCCCCGTCCGCCAGCCTCAAACTTACCACACCACCCCCACCGCACCATGGCAATCTGTCTCCAATAACGCAGACGTCATGGCGGATAGGCGTCTTGTGATTGGAAAGATGCCCAAACTTTCAACCGGGTCGCGGCCCCAGTCCATGGCGCCTCTTGTATGCCCATGTACAGTCATGACTACGCTGTGATGGCATCTCGCTGATGAGAGGCACTTCAACAAAGTACTGTACATGGGCGATGTCAAGCACCAAAAGGTGGCTACGAGTACGAGTTGTGTTGTGCCTTGTTCGCAAGCCGCAAGCCGCAGACGCCATTATGATACCCAGACAGACAGCCAGCCAATCTTGCCTTCTGCGCAATTGCCTAAACAATGCGCCATTTATTCTACGGCGTCCTTGTAACATTCCACATGCCTGTTGACCCAGTTCCGCCATTCTCTTCACCCTCTAGTACTCGTACGCCATATCTTTTGCCTGCACACCAGTATCCTTTCTTCCACGGTATGAGTAGCAGACATGTACTTTTCATTACCATGCTTTTTTTGGACTGTCTGATAACTACCGTCACGTACGGAGTACTTTTATGGGCTCTGGTGGCAACGAAAACGGCCCTCTGAGGGGTCTGGATGCGAGTGTGGAGGGGCACGACCCCACCACCCCTCAGCGATGTCCCGAGGGGCTGATGTAGAGCCATCTATTTGTTGGAACAAATGGATGGCGCTCCAAAGTTTGGAGCTTGAAGCAGTGCAGGGAAGCCACCTTACCTGCAAGGCTTTGGCTCAAGCAGGGATATATTGCTGATACTGCTTACGATGTAGTAGACCAATAGGATACACCTCGTCTTAGAAGTCCAGACATCAACAAAACTGCTGCGTAGAGACTCATCTCTGAGGAATACAATTAAACCCTCATGTCGCTATATTGATTAGCAATGGATTCTATCAATTCATCCCACACAGCCTCCCTATGATACAACCCTCTTGTACGTCTCCCAACTACCTAGCCACCTCCAGCTCTGCGCAACACTACCAATCTTCTCCAAAGCGCCCTCGACCCTCCCATCCGGATCATCCAGCTTACTGCCGTCAAACTCCACAAAGATAATGTACTGGAACGGCTCCAACAAGCTGGGCCGGCTATTGATGCTCGTGAGATCCAACTGAAATTGCTCAAAGCAGCCCAGTACAGCCGCCAATGCCCCCGGCGCTTTGTGCGGCATGGTAAACGACACCAGCGACTTGACGCCCTTCTTGTCCTCTGGCTGTCGCTTGATGGGGTATCCCGCAGGCAACCTGTCCTCCAGCCCAATGATGAGAAACCGCGTCGTATTGTCATCGCGGTCTTCTATCGACTCTGCCAGCACATCCATCTGGAATAGTTCACCAGCCAACTGGCTGGAGATGGCCGCCGACTCGCCCGATGTATCCTTGCTTACAAGCTCGGCCGCCTTACTGGTAGAGCTTACCTCAAACTTTTCCACGCCCTTGAGGTACGTCGAGAGGAACTTGTTACACTGTCCAAACGCCTGCGGGTGCGAATATATCCGTTTAACGTGGTCCAGGCTCTCAAGGGGCTTGCTCTTGGGCTTGGAAGGTGTTGGATCTGCCGCTGTCGGCGTGGATGTGCCTGGTGTTGCGCTGCCGATTTGCGCCGCACCGGCGGATGCGTCCTTGTGGCCTAGTAGGAAGTGGTGCACATCGACGTAGATCTCGCCATTGACTTTTATATCGGCGTATTGTGCGTTGCGGTCCGCCAGGTCGTCGAGGGTGAAGACGACGGAGCCATTCGTAGAGTTTTCAAAGGGGACAACGCCGAGGATTGCGCCGCGGTTTTGGACCTCGTCAAACACGTCTGTGCATCATCTGTTAGAAGACTGCTCCATAATTTTGCAAGAAGTAAAATAAAAAGTCTACCTTCTATGGTCACGACAGGTTTGAGGTGCCAGATCTCATCGGAGAATACTTGCCTTACCGCCTTTCAACCAATTGTCAGTGAACGCAACTTTTGACAAGGTATGAGGAGCTTACCTGGTGAGAATATGACGCCGTTGGCCCAAGATACGCCACAATAGGCTTCTCGTCGGAAGGCATGGCTGTAATTAGGGCTTGAAGAGATGAAAGAACGAGATGAAAGCGCCAAGATGCCGCTCTATTGGCCAAGTCTGCGCTTGTGATGCAGAATCGTGGGATGTCCTGAGGACGAGCACTCGTGCGTTTCTCAGAGATCAACAGGCGCAGTCTAGGGCAGTTACAGCAGCTCAGCGGTAAAAGGAAGCCTAATTTGAGCCATTCATGAATGATCGGGTCGTTTTCACGACTGTGTGCCGATTGATGATGCCTGCAGCATCCGACAACGCTTGCAATTTGACACTGGTTGTGTGAGAACGAGTATGGAACTAGCAGACCGGAGGTTTGTGGCGGGGCGGATGCTGTTAGTGTGTGACACTGCCAGCCGTTTGGGCGCCGATGCGGAGCTCGTTGAGAGACGGGCGGCGGCAGTCCCTAGGAAAGTTATTGTATCTTACCCAGGAAGAGCACAATAACGACTTAATGTCGAATAAATATACTTTTACGCCTGTGCTACTGTAGTTCTTTTTGTATCAAGCATTTTTTGCAACCGGGTCTGAAAGGTGGGCCAGTTCCAAGGCTTGTCCTGACAGGGGCGTATTGCACGGCATGGTCTGAATTTGCAGATTTATACCGCGGAGTATAATTTCCTCATACTAGAATATGGAAAATTCAAATCACCTAGCAGCATCCAGACGAGCCGCAGCAGCCAATAATGCATCCAATGCTGCATCCCGGGCACCCTCCACCTACAGGGCACGCGTCTCTGCAATCATTAAAAAAGTCACGATTACACCCACGCCTGGCGATTGATTCTTCACCGCGAGCTGTAAATTGAAAACGGTCAGCATATACGAGCTAAATTTGATAGGTGAGAGAACAGTACTCTTAAAGAGCTCGGCGAGAGCCTGGTGGTCGATTCTAGGTTCGACCGCCGCAGCAGTAGCCATGGCGGTAAAGGCAGTAAAGACGGCAATAGAAAACTTCATTGTAGATAGTAATGTAGTCTAAAACGTAATTATACGACTAAAGGAGATGGTTTCTTGTGTATTTCCTGACACTGCTCAGAGAAGAGAATGGCGAAGTGACTCCAAAACCCGGCGGAAATCAAGGCCAATTTATAGGTTTTCTCTTCCTATCTGGCCTTGAACTACAAGCTGAACGATGCTCAAGTGCTGCCAATCTGTTCCCTATATAAGATATGCCCGAGTATGCACATAAGACGGAGCCTTTATGCCCTCCCGCATGTCCCCGCAAAGGTTGCGTGCGTGTAAGCCAAGAGGCAACCTATCAAAATGCATCACCAGGTTGTCCAATGAACAAGATCGCCGCACTTTATGTATCTATATGGGGTGCGTGGCTGCTTATGGTGACACAGTTCTGCAGTCAGGCTTGATGAATGTGGCATCTGAATGGGTGCTTTTGGTGTTTCTAAACGACTCCGGAGAGAGGGACACGGGTTTAACATTTCAACAGTTTGGTGAAAGAAAAGAACGTGTACCAAGTTCAAACTTAAAAGAAACAATGGTAGATCCAAGCCTATACTTGCCCGAGTGTCAGATTTGCCTACGGGATAAAGACGGGATCACCGATAAAGGGTGCCTTTGGCATACAGTACGAGGAGGCTGTCGCGTGTCACGACAAGACTGACATCGCATGCCTATGAGACAAGCGCCGGCCGGTCCTTTGTGTAGCACTATTTGCCATGGAGGCCTAAGAAGCAGAGCAGGCTTTGAAAAAGTGTACCGCTCTCATAATACTCTGCTTCGGATGCCACCGAATGCGGTTGCAGGCTTTACCTGTGCGGTTATATAGTTGAGTTGCAGCAGCCGATCATATATGCTGCGGGTTGCTTTGTATTTTCTGCTTCCACACAAAAAAAAAAAAAAAAAACAGAACCTCACTAAAAATGGCGGAAGCTTGAGCTAGGTATTCTCATGTATACTTTGAAAGTGAGCGTTGACGCAGCTACGTGGCGGAATCGGCGGAGTCGTCGGTGGCACCTCCTTTAACGCCAGCAGAGGTCATGCAGATCCAAGGCTGCGTCTCTGCTGACACAAAGTACTTGGACAATTGGCAGTTGTCACCTTGTAAAAATTGGACAATGTTGATTGGTGGCTGGAGATGAAGCTAAACCACGAGCAGGTTCCTGCGAGAGAGAGAGAGAGAGAGGGAGAGAGAGTGTCTGATGGTTTGACTGCGGCACAGAATCTCAGTCGAGAGACTTTGGATACGGAAGATGCTTGAATACAAGACAAAATTTGGCGCCCAAGATGAGACATGCCTGTCGGAAGACGTCACAGCACGGGAAGTTTCACTGGCGCAGTGGATCTGCTCTGGAGATTGGCGATAACCGATATTTCATGAAACACTGTTATCATTTCTCTCGTCAAGTGTGAGGGCTGGGTTGCTATATTTAGCCTGGTTCCGGCCAGGCTCGTAATCCTGGCAAGACAACCTATAAAATCGGGAGGTAATAAAAAACGTACTTTTATTATTATTATTATTATTATTATTATTATTATTATTATTATTATTATTATTAT
>NIWZ02000127.1:0-41958 GCA_002242745.2 Lecanicillium sp. LEC01 | reverse complement strand
CGTCGCTTGCGGGCGGTTTTAAATTTGTCACATTTGCCTGTCAACCATCGCAGCTGCCCAAGACGGTTCTTGCCCAAAGATAGACGGCCACCAACGAAAATCGCGACATTCCCTCAGAGAGAATACTTGAAACGCGGCGACCGGTCTCCAAGCTTCTTCATCTCTTCCTCGGTGTAATTTTCCCGGATATATCCCTCCCCGAGCTTGGATCTCTTCCTGTTGATGGTCCAGAAAGCTAGCTCCAGGGTAAAGCAGCTCAATATTCCAAGCCCTGCAAATGCAAAAGACGCGCCAAACCCCGTTGGATACTTTGGTTTCTCGCTTTCCAAATAAATGTAGCTCCCAATAATTCCCCCGACATTGCCCATACCCAGCATGTAGGCGATTCCAGCGGCACGCTTCGAAGGCCCAGCCAGATTCTCCAGCGTCCACGCGTTGCCGCCCGGGTTGATTGGGTAGAAGCCAATACACGCCAGGACAATGGCAAAATAACACGCTCCAATGCTGTCGGCAATCTTGTCGGCTTTGATAAAGAGAATTATGAAAGATATGACGACAAGAAGCTGCGCGGCGACTATAAAGGGCATCCTCCACGTAAACTTGTCTGCAAAAATGGCCGATATGTACGCAGATATGGCCCCCGCGACATAAGCCGGGATCGTCAACAGCTGGGCGTTGCTGTTTGTGAACCCCATGTTCTTGATAATCTGCGGCATGGTGAATTTGAGACCGTAGTTTGGTGCCGTGTTGGACCAGTACACCAGCGCCTGGAGGTAGAGCTGCCAGTCCAACACAACAGTCTTCATGACGTGCCACTTGTTGACCACTTCGATTGCCTCCACGTTGTTGCCTTGGGCCTTAATCTGGCGAAGCTCCAAGTATCGAATCTCTTCGACCGATAGCCATCTTTTGGAGAGGCGGGGGCTGTCAATCAGGATAAAAAAGGTCGCCGCGCCAGCAACCACCGTCACGATGCCTTCAATAATGAAGATCCACCTCCATCCGGCTACACCCGCTAGCCCATCCATTTTAGTAATGGCAAATGCAAGGAGACCAGAAAACGCTCCAGCCAGAGCACTTGACGTATAAAAAAGCGCTACGCGGACCTGGGTCTCGCCTGGGAGGTACCAGCGGGAGATTGTAAAGACGGCCGCGGGAAAGAAGCCAGCTCTTGAGGTGGTGTTTGTTAGCTTCATAGGTTTATAGACTGTCTCGGATCTACTTACTCAAATGTTCCAAGCAAAAACCTACAAGCCACCAAGCCGCCAAAGTTCTGGACGACGCCAGTCATGGTCATCGAGATTCCCCACAGGATCATGAGAATAGCAATGTAAGTGGACGGCCGAGCAAACTTGAGTAGCAAAAGATTACTCGGGGTACCTTCTCAGTTAGCTTTAAGTAGCCTATTGGAATTGTAGTTCACTATATTCTCTCTTACCTAGAATGACGTATGGGACGAAGAAAATGGACAGGGCAATGTTGTACTGGGTTCCAGTCAGGTGTAGATCGTCCATAAGTCCTTCAATCTTGGCGTTGCCTATTCCAAGATTAGTGTATACACCAGCTAACATCAAGTGTCAAACCATACCAATATTCGCACGATCTAAATATGCAATCAGATAGAGAAAGGCCAAAATCGGCACCAAGCGGATGTCGACCTGTGCCACTGGTGAGTCGACGCTCTTGCACGGCGCTCTACAGTAATGTGCACAATTCACACCTTTCGTATAACGGCCTTTCTCTGGCCTTCAGTAAAGTTGTCGAGAAACTGCTGATCCTCAAAGGGCAAGGACGACACTACTTCCGCATGTTCAGATGCAGCGACGTCCTTTTCGTCGTTGTCCCCAGGGACAAAAGCCGCTGGTGTCTCTGTTGTTTTCTGGGCCATAACTGCTGATTTTGGTACCAATTTTGAGTCATTTGTAAGATTCCACTGAGTCTGAGAGATGCGTGTGAATCAAGCCGTGTATTTGTACTTGCGTGGTCACGGAATCAGTCATCACCACTTACAGACATGGTATATATGGTTGCCACGCCACGCTGAAAGCCACACAACAAACGGCAGTTTGGTTGGATCATGCCCAAAGAGTATTATAGACTGTCCTATACGAACACGGCATGCACCTCCTAGGACTGAAACTGAAGCCCTGTCGGAAGCGGCTTTGTCGATTTCCACTCATCTTGCACCAGCTTCCCCGGACGCCATATGGAGACGGTCGGAAATGCGGATTTCCTATCTGAGCCCAGTACTTACAAGGTACCTGGTGCGACCCGCACATCAATTGCTAGGGAGCTTGAAGACGATCGCCTATGAGTGCTGCAAAGTATCGGAGTTATAGGCAAAAGTGTCTACGAATCGGCTTTGTCTGAGTCAGCGTCTCGACCTCATGCCGTCGAGCTCACCCACAGTCAACAGGGTCTCATGAATGGAGTCTGCTTCGTGCCCAGGTGGTAATCGCCTATAAATGCTAGTACGCCTACTGCACTGTTCCGAACAATGACAATCTGTCAATTGCATACCACAGATAAAATCGCACCATGGCAAATGAAATTCCAACGACGCAAAACGGCGTTCACGCCACTCTGTCCGCGCCGCCACTCGCCACCTACCCAGACCTTGCCGGCAAGGTAGTGTTCTGTAAGTAGCAGCATTATCCAGCCGTGGCTATAGACAGTAAGGTGGCGGCTCTAATGAATTCGTACAGTGACGGGGATCGGGCAAACAGGAAACAGAGACCTCTGGGGTAACGGAGCAGCTATTGCCCGACTGTTCGCGTCTCAAGGCGCAAAGGTCTTTGGCTGCGACGTGAGTCTCAACGCAGCCGAGTACACCGCGAAACGCATTGCCTCCGAAGGCGGTGACATCACTGTCATGCCAGCTGATGTCACCAGCAACGACAGCGTCAAGGCTGCCGTGGCAGCCTGCATGGCAAAGTATGGCAAAATCGACATCTTGATCAAGTAAGTCTGGCTCATTTTCTCCTTTATATGGCGTGCGGAGTCAGCTACTCTACTAACCTAGGCACCTACGCAGCAATGTCGGAAAGTCCGAGCCGGGCGGCCCCGCAGAGATGGCTGAAGCAGTCTGGGATGCGCAGACCGACGTCAACTTGAAGTCGGTTTACCTATGCTGCCACCATGTGCTACCAATCATGGAACAGCAAAGGTCTGGAACTATAGTCAATGTCGCTTCCATTGCTGGACTACGATACATTGGTAAGCCGCAAGTGGCTTATTCGGCGACCAAGGCAGCAGTCATTCAGTTTACGAAAGCGACCGCTGTTCTGTACGCGTCAAAAGACATCCGCATGAATGTGGTTGTTCCTGGGCTAATGCACACGCCTCTGGTGACCGTGCTGGCCGACAAGTATGCGGGCGGAGATGTTGCCGGCTTTGTCAAGAAGCGCAATGAGGCTGTGCCGATGGGCATGATGGGCGAGTCTCTGGATGTGGCCATGACGGCTTGCTTTTTAGCGTCGGCTCAGAGTCGATATATAACTGGGCAGAAGATTGTAGTCGATGGAGGAGTTACTTCCTCCACCGGCAAGTAAAACTTGCCTACAGTTGGGGCTGTTCAACGCGTATAGACGAAATATACTTGTTTTATTCATATTACAAACCCGAATCGGTTCCCAGGTGCTCTATAAACGGGTTACTATCAAATGCAATAGACATTACCATGTCATAGTCATCACTTGTCTCAAACGGTCCAAAGTAAGCGCCCCCATTCAACGTTTCTGCTTCACTGCTGGCCATCAACTGTTCAACCGCGTCTCCGCCGTATTGAATGCTTGCGTCTTGCTGTACTTCTGTCTCCAGAATCCCAGCACCATTCGTATCAGGCTGACTCGTTATGTACCGTGACGGCAACTTAGCCATCCCATCTCTCACTGCATCAGCGCTGTCTCCCAGGTCACCCTTGCCATTCAGGTGTATCTCCATTGCTGCTTCAACAGCGCTTTTGATGTCAGCTGTCCCATCTGACCCTTGATACAGGCTGAGGTATACAAGAAGAATAGATATTGCGCAATAAATGAAATGCGTAGATATCTGTACAGGTCAGTATGCGTTACCTTGCTGAAGCACAAGCTGCTTACCCAGAAAGTAGAGTTGTAACAAAAGTCTTCGGCGCCAAACTCTGCGGCTAGCATAACCATACCCATTGCATTATCGACGCACTTTTTTACCTGTTTTGAGCATGTACCTGATCGAGGTGTGTCTGGCGCTTGCTGGAGAAATTCTCTGAGCAAGAATCCACGATACAGAAGCATATTTGCGAAAAAGAACGCCCCTTGTATTGTTCTCTGTTGTCGCTTAAATACCCATGGAATGTCATAAAACAATCCATCTGGGAGTCCTTGGGCTTGAGGGTTAATTTTCGGGTGGAAGAAGTTGGGAGTTTCCTCGCACCACTGCGTTAGCTCTGATTCGAGGCTGTCAACGGCGTCTTTGGTAGGAGGCGCTGCAAGTCCGGTACCATGATAGCATCGTGCTACAATATGGCCGATGATCTTTGTGAGCCTTTGCTATAATGAGCATTTCGTACCCTTCGCCAAGACATCGTAATGGTGCACTCACCGAACATGAGACACGACGCCGACCCAAAGCTTCGCTTCGCGTGCTCCAATCTCAGTTTCTACTTGATCGTGGACCGTCGTCAAAAGTGGCACCATTATGTCGCCATCTTGAATAGCATGTGGGCGCCCAAGCGTTACAGATAGGTACCTGTATGACTTGTTGTTAGAATACACTGCGATTAATTTTGGTAAAAACTGACCTGTCCATCATATACATAGCCCAAAAGAGAGAGGTGCTAATATGTACGCTTATAGGCTGTTCCGCTGTAGATTCACGGTGTATGTTGACCATTTGTCCAAGACGGACGGCTGATCCCAGCGTCAACCATGCGCTGTTAAATCTGGCAGAATACAATTCGAGCTGACCCTGTGATGGGGTTAGCCTCTACAGTTCCAGGCCAATGCCGTGACTGACCTTTAAAACGTATGCTTGCAGTAAGGCCAACGGGGGTGAAAAGGTATCAGGTATCCGTTGCAAGTATGACTGTGCGGCGCGAAGGAGTCGGTATCTAATTCGGTCATTAGTTCCGCGAGATTGATCGCCTAGGAGGCTCTGGTGAATTACGCTTTGACCTTCCACGGCTGTAGCAGTTCTTTCTTCCACGAAGCAGTCCAAATGCAACTTGAATCGGTTAGCTTTGTTCCAATTATTTCCTTCGTGAGTTGGCTCGTACCCAATACCCATTATAAATAGCAATTTTGCCATCTCAGCGTCGTCTTGCAAAACACCATCCGGCTCCGCATACAACTCCTCAAACTGGAGGTACGTATCGGCCTCCGATATGTACCGATAAGTGATGCTCGCGTGCTCAAAGTAGCATTGTAAATAACCATACGAAGCCTCTTTACTTGGTAGGATGCATGTACTTGGCTGACTTCTGTCGTACTGCTCCTCGTCGCTTCCCCCAAACAAGCTTCGAGGTAGGCTCTTGCCCACTTGCGAAAGGTGGCTAGATGCTTTGCGCAGAAACGCATGAATGCTGGCATCATCTGGAAATACAAAAGTCAGCGTTTAATAGTCACTCTGCTCGCCTCCTGAAACTGTCTGACCTTGAATTGTAGCCGTCGCAATGTCGCACGATACGGAGGCAACAGGGGATGCGGAAGTTCCATCTGGGCTGCGTACGGCGGATTCTGTGAAACTTGCTTCTTCCTGCAAATTTAGAATGCCTTCGAGGGAGTTTAGCTTGTGTAGTCAGCTAATAATACAGGGCTCGTAGATTACTGAAAGTAAGAATGACGCTTTGCTGCTTACATGCTTTCTTTGCTTGCCGCGCGTATAGGCCATAGCGTATGAGCATACTGGGAGAGTATTAAATTTGGCGACACAGCTGCCTGGAAGTTTCATACAAATCTCATTGTTGCTGCATCGCGAGCATGGCTCTGAACCATTACATCGAGTCTTTCTCCGCCTACAAGCATCGCAAGCTCTGTGACAAGTGACAGATGGTTAGTGCTTCGTCGAGAGGCATGAATGATGTAAATATGCCTGAGGAAATTACCTAGTGACATATCGCATCCTCGTGGGCGGGTTCGATAAGGATAACGACACGTTTCGAGGCATGGCTCTAACCATGAACAAGCATATTTCTGCAACTGCTCGTTCATGCACAATTACAAACTGTGGAGGTTGCAAAAGTCTGGGGAAGGTTACAGCGCCGAGGCCTCACTAATGTGGCGGGCGGAGGCAGGGCACATAATGGGCGCCCTGTGCCGGTTCCACTGGGCTGTGCCGACAACGCCACTGCAAGGCCCAGAATGCCTGCCGACCGCAGGGTTTGGTGCATCCGAGCGCGGAAGCTACTATTTAGTCGTGACTATCTGTTAGTTTTATATGCTCTATACATGAACGGATCATTCTTGAAATTGTTAGCATAATTGGCGCACTTGGGGTAGATGATTGATGATGTTGGGATGCTATCTAAGCAGCGTTTACACACACTCGCGTTGTACTGCGCGGAGTATGGCGTTGGCGCACTAGAGTATCTAAGCCTTGCCAGCCGACCTAAACACATGCATCATTTCTTCAATGCCCTTGGAGTACACTTCAACACCTTGAGACTGAAGCTCAGTGAGCTCAACCTTGCCACAATTTTCTTCCACATATTCGTGGTATCCCAGCCTCACATTTCGATTTTGATTCATCTTGACAACTCCGTGTGCCATTGACAAGTGAATGAGCTCTTCGGACAATGGGTGTGTTCCGTGCAAGACAAGCGGTGTGCGGTCGCCCAGCTTCTCATAAATAGCCTTTAAGCTATTCGAGATGATGGTTCATCAGTTATCTACACACCAAGATAGAGGGTTTATAAACTTACCGATCGACTTGCCAGTGTTTCTCAGCTCCACCCGGAGGATATGGGCCGTGAACGTTACCAAAGCTGGGCGCGAGAAAGTGTACTCCAGTCTGTTCCACAAAATGCTGAGCAAAATCAGGGTCTGTCAAGAGGCCGTCCAGCTCCAGCATCGGAATCCCGTCTTCTCCGCCCTCGATCCGCCCAAGCTCCGCTTCAATGGTAATGCTCTTGGCAGTTGCTCTTTCCACAACCGACTTGGTATACCGAATGTTTTCTTCGGTCTCAAACATGGAGCCGTCGACCATGATGGAATCAAAGGCGCACTCCAGTGCCAAGTCAGCATCCTCTTTCTTGAGGCAGTGGTCTAAGTGAACAGAAATGGGCACAGAGGCGACACGGCTGACATCGGCGACATATTTCACAAACGCAGGGCCTTGGAAGTGCAGCGTCCATGGGAAGAGCTGTATTATCGCGGGCGAGCGACACCTTTCGGCGGCCTTTATTACAGCCAGCACTCCTTCAGTGTTGTAGCTATGGGCAAGTGCCGGTGTCAGCCCAGTTTCGGTGTGGAAGGTAGATTGATAACAAATTGACTTACACGCAAAAAGCGCCAACGGCATACTTTCCTTTCTGGGCATCGTTGACTATCTTCCAAGTTCGGTTGGTTTGTGGGAATGACATGATGGCGACGTTGTTGTGTCGGAGTGAATATCTTTACTGTATTCGCCTTGAGCATGAGCGCTTCTCTCCTAATTGGCGGACATTTTCTATTTATTTACTTGAGGACCACATTATCTTATAATGCAATGAATTAGCGCAAGTTCTACTCAATGCCATTCGGCCCATCTCCCCATCCCGGACGCAACACCGTCGCAAGGGGCTTCCAAAAAAGGAAATCCGCAAATCCGACCGGCTTTCAGCAAGCGACAACAGGACTCCCGTCGTGGTTCGTTGCTATAGACGGACGCCAAGCCCTCAGAGTTCATACGTTCCAGTACCGCTGTATCCACTCTTCGCATCGCCGCACCTCACGGCCCACGGGGAATCGGCTGCGATGTCGTTTGTCAAGCAAATGCAACGCCGTCCTGGCTTCGGTTTCGAGTGGAGCGATCCAGGTGACAGTATAGTCATTCGGGTCAAGCCTGACTGTCTGATCAGATAGATCCTCAGCGCAGTCGGCATTTCGTAGGATGAGGATTGCCTTTGTCAAGAGTATTAACAAATAAGTTGTTGCACTATACCGGGAGACAGTATGATCCACGAATCGCCTCGACAGTGGCGTTGTTGATTGTGCAGTCGGGGTCCCAGAACTCCTGCCCGACGCTACAGTGCCTACGGTCCTTGCAGTACTCCCAAGAGTTTCATACTGCTCCCCGTCGGATTTGGATTGGGAAGAAGACACTACTCTAGTCTTGCAGTCGTTCTTATTGAACCGCAACCGACCATCAGATCATCGTTTAATCGTCATCAAGGTTATCGTGGATGCGTACGAGGTTGTTGATTTGGTCGGAGACGGTGCCGAACAGAACTCTATGCGCCGGTTAACCAAAAGCATTATAGAGGACATTGCAGAAGAAACGAATACCCCGGTTCTTAATGCCATCATGGATTTCGTCGCGTCAGTAGCCAGCTCCTGCGACATGGGCCTCTTAGAATACATCATGGACTCTCTCAAAGGTGTCGTTCTCCCCGACCGGCTGAAATTGCTGAAACCCCAGTCATAGAACCTATTGCTACAGTTAGCAGCGTTGAGGCCGAGCACCCTCGACCAGACAGGCACGAGGTTGTCATCTTCACACGACAACGCAGCGGCGCAGCTAGGCACAATGGGTGCGTCAATATTGTAAGCCTGTCTAAATTAATAATAGGAAACAATGGCTAGGAGAAGCCGGGCCGCCGGCAAGTCCGCATACAACCAGATGGTCTCTTGCAATCTAAAGCAGAAGCGTAAGTTTCCAATCCTTCAAGTCCGCCTCCAAGTAAGATCATTCACGACCTCCTCTTGCCCGCTTTCCGCTGCCAGAGATACAGGTGTACGGCCGTCGTTGTCCTTCGTGTTTATCTCCACGTTATTCTTTTCCAATAGCAGCTTCACCACCGCTCGTTTCCTGGACTGCACTGCCAGCATCAGCGGCGTACAGCCATCTCTATCCCTCGAATTCACGTCCACATCATTCCTTTCCAGAAGTAGTTTCACTACCGCTTCTCTCCCCATTGCAGCTGCCTCTGATAGAGGCGTACGACCCTTGTCATCCTTCGAGTCCGCCTCCACGTCACTCCTTCCCAGCAGTAGCTTCACTACAGCTTCTTTCCCCATTGCAGCTCCATAAATAGAGGCGTACGACCCATAAAACCCTTCGAGTCCGCCTCCACGGCATACCTTTCCAGAAGTAACTTCACTATCACATCTCTACCCATTGCAGCTGCCTCAGACAGTGGTGTACTGCCGCAAAAATCCTTCGAGTCCGCCTCCACGTCACTTCTTTCCAGAAGTAACTTCACTATCACTTCTTTACCCATTGCAGCTGCTTCAGACAGAGGTGTACTGCCGCCACAATCCTTCGAGTCCGCCTCCACGTCACTCCTTCCGAGCAGCAGCCTTACCATCGACTCGTCTGCATGCTCCGCCTCCGATTCTTCCGTCAGCTCTGACAACTTTCTCACCTCTTTTTTGGTCAACAGCACTACCCGCATAAGAGGGGTGCGGCCAATATCGTCCCTCGAGTTCACGTCCACGTCGCTTCTTTCCAGCAGTAACCTTGCTTCGGCTTCTGCCACACGTTCTGCTGCCAGAGTTAGAGGTGTGCTGCCGTCGTTAGCCCTAGATTCCGCGTCCGCGTTGTACCTGTCAGCAGAAGCCTCATCGCTGCCGAGTATTGATAGAATGCGGCGTGGGCGAGAGGCGTCCAGCCATCACCATCCTTTGAGTTTACCTCCACATCATCCCTTTCCAGTAACACTTTCAAACCAGTTTCGCTACCACCACAAGTAGCTGCCCAATGTAGAGGCGTCAAGCCATCGTCATCCTTCGAGGCTGCGTCCACGTCATCCCTCCCAAGAAACAACCTCAATAGGGCTTCGTTGCCCCCTGACGCTGCAAACATAAGAGGTGTGCAGCCGTTATTATCCTTCGAGTCCGCCTCCACGTCGTCCCTTGCCAGTAGGACATGCACAACCTCTTCCTGCCCGTCATCCGCTGCCAACGACAGTGGTGTACGGCCCTCGTTATCTTTGCAATCAGCGTCCACGTCATTCCTTGCCAGTAGAACATTCACAACCTCTTTTTGCCCCTTTTTCGCTGCCGACGACAGAGGTGTACGGCCCTCGTTATCTTCGCAACCAGCGTCCACGTCGTCCCTCGCTAGTAGAACATTCACAACCTCTTCTTGCCCGTTTTCCGCTGCTAACGACAGAGGTGTACGGCCCTTGTTATCTTTGTAATTAGCGTCTATGTCGCCCCTTGTGAGTAATAGCTTCGCCACTGCGGCATAGTCCGATTTCGCTGCCTGAGGTAGATGTATGTCGCTGTTGTTGCTCCTCGACTTCGTCTCCGCGCTAACTCGTTCACGGTACATCATTGCACCCGCGCTCGCTGCGTGAAACAACGGTGTAGCTCCATTGCTGTCCCTCGAGTTCGCGTCCACTCTACTGGTTTCAAGTAGAAGTCTTACCACCGGCTCGCTTCCAAATGCCGCTGCCTGAGCCAGTGGTGTAAGGCCATTATTGTCCCTAGATTCGATGTCTACCTGTGTCCTTTCCAGTAGCAATTCTATTATAGCGCGATGCCCAAATTCAGCTGCCACAGAGAGGGGTGTCTGGCCACATCTGTTTGGGGCGTCCCACGAAGCCGCCGCTATTGTCGATAACGCCACTAACCTCGCATCGCCTTCCTTTGCGAGTAGATGTAGGATTGTGTTGTGTTGCTTGTCGTGCCATCTAAGATGACGAGACGGACAAACGGGGGCAACGGCTGGAAATGCCCACAAGAAGGCAACAAATTCCGTGGGATGAAGGTAACCTGATATTTGCAGAACGATATCGGTAGGGAGATCCGTGATCAGAATGGACCTTGAAGCGTGCGACGTGGTCGAGGTGGTCCGCGAACTGGCCGTCTGGGACGGCTTGGTGACGATTGATCCCATCATAAACGGAGAGGTTTTGAAGCTGAAAACATATACCTTTTCAGCAATCCACGTACAACGCGTTCACAGTGACTGGTTCAGACCGGAGCATGAGTAGCTAGGCTTTTCATTCTGGAAGACAATCAGGTCGATGCGTGGTCAGTGGGAGGCTCACAAAGCCTTACAATTCGCTCCAGCACCCCCCGCATTCTGCGTAGCTCTGCGGGACACGAGCGATTGGCCCTACGGCAATTTAAGGTACACCACCCTGCACATGAGCGGCGGTGGCGAACCTCTTTTAATAATGTCGGGGTGATGTCCATCCGCGATTACCACACCCTATACCGGAGCCGGTGACCCTCCCTCAGGTGTGATTCTGATGGTGAGCGACACTGATTGGAACATCTTCCTGCTGAGGTCAACTTACGAGTCCGTAGTCTACAATAATATTTATGCGTTGCTTATGAATGGCTTTTTTTGGCGTGAATATCCAATTTATTGGAACCGCTACGGCTGAATGGAGTAGGTTACAGAGGCGCCCTATCGACCGTGAGTGGCCCGCCATACAAGGCTTGATGAGAGTCTGCCTGTGGCTTTATGAAATGTCCACTAGTTCTAAGGAGTCCTTCAGAGGCAAATTGCGACAAAATTGATGCATAACTTATTCGTTAAACGGGTATAACAATGTGTCTCTTTCATCATCCTGCCGCTTCTCATCTCGTCTTTGGAACAAGAGGTTCTTTGCTATTTTAAACTCGGACAAAGACCTGACCAGGCCACTGACCGAGTCATTAGGGTTCTGTTGCAGTTTCCAGCAACTTGGAGTTACGCAATTTGTCGTCCCACTCGACCTTTCCCGCTGGGCCTCGGAGACACTGAAGTCTGTGGTTGACAATCTCTTAACAGGGCAGGATTATTCAGCCTTGCCAAGCACTTGGCTTCCAGTTGCGAGCTTGGCAGCTGACAAATTGTAGCAGCTTTTACTCTGACACGAAGAGGTGTTCCAGCATGCGCGCCCTTGGCAAGAATATCACCCAAGGTGCGTGGGTCAGTGATGCATTCGGTAAGTTATTCTGTTATCCTGCTATGCTAGCAGTATTCTGTTATTCTGTAGTCTGTACTCTTTCTTATCTTGTTATGTGTAACATATTGAGAGATTTGTTAACATGTCATAGAGGTTGCCCAGCTGGCCTTCATTGGCTGGAAGTGCCAGCCACGCTCTATGACTGGCGCCTTACGGTCGCGTAAGTTATCCTCATTTTGGTAGGAGGTGGAGGAGGAGGAGTAGACCACATTTCCTTTACTTGGTAATTACGAAGTACTTACCGTCAGATTTACGCAAGAAATTACTGTCCCTCCCCGCGCCGTTTCGCCAAGCACCCCTAGTTTTTGGCACAGCCGCCACTGCAACCAGCCATCCCCCACCCCTTCACCCCTCCCAACCGCCTCGCGGGGCTGA
The DNA here is from genome assembly GCA_002242745.2 of Lecanicillium sp. LEC01. Classification (NCBI taxonomy): domain Eukaryota; kingdom Fungi; phylum Ascomycota; class Sordariomycetes; order Hypocreales; family Cordycipitaceae; genus Lecanicillium; species Lecanicillium sp. LEC01. The sequence continues at coordinate 29,504 of NIWZ02000127.1, read as the reverse complement.
TGCAATTAACGCCACGCGAAAGAGACGCGCTGACCTATCACAAGAGTTCGCTTCGACGTTACTGTCATGGTCAAGCCAAGCAGCCCACTGGAGTTGCCCTCTCCAGACAATGCGTATGAAATACTTGGCAAAGGTAGATCAGCGGATTTTGCTCGGCGCAGACTGGCAGTATAGGAAAGTAAGTGCCCTGTCGCCAAGAGTTTTGTCATAAAGTCAGTACGCTAGAAAGCGGTCATGGATGTGAGTCAGGTCCGTGTGAATGCTTTGTTACTAAAAGCTTACTTACCGAGCGCGAAAGGCTCAGTGCTTTCCGTATTCCATGGACTGCCATCTACCTTAATTCGCCTGAGCGGGAGACCACCATCAAGTCTGAGGTAGTACGAAATATGGCATTTGAACGTCTCTCAACGTGCGTCCAGGAGTGTCTCGCCTCCTCGAGCGCGAAAGTCGGTTGCTCTCGCGGCGACGTGGAATGCATTTGCGCCGCAGATTTAACGGATCATCAAGGGTCACAGTTCATGACATGCATTTTTGGCACGTGTGAAGCAAGTGTTTGGCAGGGTGAGTACGTAAAGTCTCGACACTAATTAAGTGACGCCGCGTTGCTAGAGAAGACGCTGTCGAAAGAAATGGCCCGTCTATCTTGCCTGTGTACTAATGTTTATTTTGTGAGAGTATAGCTGCGGGCCAAGGCATAGTTGACTTATGCGAGCGTGGCGTTTATAGTTCGCAAGTGTCCACCGAATCGAGTCAAATGACACCATCCTGGGCATCTACAACCTTTTCCGTCCCGGCAACGGGCGTCACTTTCGCGACACGAACGATCACCTATGCCACTAGAGACTCTCATGTTTCTCATGACGCCGGTGACCATGGTGATGGTGATGATAGCTCCGACTCTACGTCGAGAGGTCTATCAGCCGGCGCAACAGCTGGATTAGGGGTTGGAGTGGCCATCGCGATGGTGGCAATGATTCTCGTGTTATTTGTATGTTGGAGGAAGCGACGAAAACTGGCCGTTCTAGCGCCTGCGCGCCATGCTTCCGCGGTGGGCGACGTCTTTGAGTTAAGTGGGAAGGAGAAACTGGTCTCTGAATTGGAAGGGCGTGGTACACGTGCTGAGCTTGCGTATGAGGGTGGACCTGACACAAACGGTCCCCACGCTTGCCCGTCCCCAATATACGAGTTATCGGCGAGAGCAGTTTCGAGTGATGCCGCTGGCATCATCACGCAGCACTCAAGTTAGACGTGAAGTGCACGGAGAGGGTCTCCTCTTTAGAGCAATTAGTATTTTAGCAAATCAAGTGGTATTACACATCATCGTAGTTTGATCTCATCGGGCGTTGCAATAACACTCATTCCGTCACCACTCATTTCGGCGCTAGTTGTCAACCTTTGTTGATCCCGTAGCCTTGCCTCTTCCTCTTCCAGCTTTGCCAAGTCAAAAAAGGTGCAGTTGGTTGATGCTTGAAGCGCGCCAGAAACGTAAGGCGCAAAGAGGGTATGGGGTTCATCGGGGGCCGCAGGAACACGTTGGCGTAGTGGATTCCCATTACGCTTACAGTGACTCGGGTTGCGCAACAGACTGCTGGGAGCCATGTCCCCAAGCCACCCGTCGAGGTATTACTATAGCCGAACCCCTCCTCTTAAGTGGTCACGCACCCGTTTTGTATTCCGTTGCCACCGTACAACAAAGTCATGATAGATCCTGTTTCCTTTCGGTGTTTAGGCACGTCCGGTGCACACAAAGATCTCGAATTATGTATTGGCTCCTACCGGCACATTGCTGATTCGTACTACTTTCGTGTCGATGATGCTCCAACCTCTCCATCTACTCTTGAAAGCCGCCTTGCTCTGCTCCTTCAACAGTGGTTATGCCTGATAGACGGCCTGGAGCAACATACGACGACCTATCTTCCTTTCGACTTCTCTGACCAATGCACCGCATGGTTGCGAGTGGCATTGAAGCAGCATGGGGAAGTATTGGTGGAGGTAGGCTGGAGCAGGATTGAAGGATGGAGCTTCTACCCAAGCGATGTTATGTCCACGGCTCGGCAAGTCACTGACTTCCGCCCGATCGCAGGCGCCTGTGTCACGACAACAATAGAAGTTCTGCGCACGGCGATAAACCGCGACCACGACGCCATCATGGCGAAGGACTCAGACTCTGATCATCCTCTTTTACTAAAGCTGGACTCAAGTCGCTACGGTAATGCTTTTGGATAAGGCAGCCTTTCCAACTGCGAAGTGGAAGCTATACAATATGAATACTGGCGGTAAAGGCTAAAATAGACGCTATTCTGCGAGATTCGTGGCTTTATCCTGCCTTGCTAGATCTTGTGTTAGCTTATTCCCCTAACAAAATAATAAACAAAAAATACACGAGTAGGCTATTGAAAAGCGCTGGTTTTCCCGACGCGACACCGCTGTTTTCGTTGTCGCCGCCATCATCGCCGTTTCCGTCGACGCCTGCACTGTCTTCATCTATATGTCCATCCACAGAGCTGTCGTCTCTGTCAGAAGACTTGTGAACGAGAGCTACAACGGGGACAAATGTGGCAATGGCGAGATCACTAGCCGGATGCAACAGACACCTTCGTTGTCGACATCCTTGTTGTGGAAGACACCTTAACCCATTCTTGCCGGCACAGCTCGGTATTGGTAGAGGTTGGGTAGAGGCCAACGAAAGACACACAGCGGGCATGTCTCTGAACACTGAATCTACCAAATTCGGGACAGCCCGGCTCTTAGTATGTGCCAGTACTTTGTTGATAGCGCCATAGCCATTAACTTACCTCGGGCAGCACCAGGCCAGGGTCTCATCGGCCTTGAGGCCGTTGAGGTGCATGAGCAGAGGTGCATCCTCGGATTCGTCATAAAACCCACGATCCTGGGCTAAGGCTGCTATGATGTCTGTTCCCTTTACAGTGAGCGCCGTCGTCCAGCCCGAGGGACAAGCCAACCCCGGGGAGTGGTACGGAAAATACCCCTCAAACCTGGTGAAAAGGTTGTCATACTCATTCCCAGAGGGCAAGCATTCTCCAAAGCTCGTATCACCGCAAGTAGGTCGTCCCACAAACGTTTCGGAATTACTCATGACCCATAAGTGATTGCTGGCCGTGGAACAGGACGGCGCAGCCGTGTAAGTCGCTGTGAGCGGCCCCAAGTTTGTGAGGGTGTAGTGCTGGGTAGTGGATGCCATGGCATAGGAGTGGAAAGTATGTGGCTGCCTGCGTTTTATGCGTGGCACGAGTAATTAGGGGAGCCTTCCAACTTTAATATATGTATTTGATGCTGAACTGGCTGTATCCCCGCCGCTGGCACAGTGACACGTCACAAACTGCTACGGAAGACCTTGGGGGTGAGTTTTCCGGTGACAGTGCACACAACCGGCCGTTCTCTTTTCGAGTAGTCTGCCTTGCCCTTGCAAAAGCGGCGTCTCAAGGTGGTGCTAGTTAGAGTAGGTGTACATACTCGTGCCACGCCCTACTCATATCGTCAGTCGATATCCTCCTTCAAGGAGAGGAAGGAAGTCATCAACTTTATAAGAAAGCAAGTATCCATTTCCTGGAGAGAAAAGTTAAAAGTCTCTCTTTACCCGATTGAAAGCAATTCTTCTTTCCTATGGTTGCTCAGTAATCAGATAGTCGTTTTGTATGATTACACCTTAGTCCGCTGGCATTTACCATGCCTATAACTAAGCAATCTCAAATTCGAACTTCTGAGTGTCCTCACATGCTGACTGTGACACACTGTGCATTTGGTATTCAAGCTTCATTACGCAATATATCATCGTGCTTGTCACCACCTACACAGCAATAGTCAGTTAGGCACCAGCGTTCCATCTGAATGCGACAATCGCGTCCACGCAGCATCTGATCACGCGTACCCATGTCCACCCACGAATCGAAATGCAGGCTACCCGCCGAGCAAGGGCGACACTGATTCGTCCCATCGCCCAACGACACCATTGTCGAGTTTCGTAGCGACACCTGCACCGAGCTCACGCCCGGCAACGCCTCATCCAGACTCGGAACATCGATACCTCTGGCGCTGTTTCCCAGATCACACACGGTCACAGCGCTTGATGCAGACTTGACAAGCCTCAAGGCAACCGAGCATGAGTTTCATGTTGGCGTTCACTATGAAGATGAACTTCGCACTCATCTCTCTCCTTCCCATTCTCGACGTCGCCACCGGGGACCAGTTGCCCAATATTGAAGTCCAGGGTCTCTCTACGGACCTTTATGAGGCAGCCGCCGCCGAGAATGCTGATCTCAAAAGTGAACTCAATGCGGTGGCTTGCCCGCCTATAAAAAAGTAAATAGACGCCTGCACGATACTGCAAATTGCTCTACACCTCAGAACATTGAGCTGAACCCATATACAATGAGCTAAGCCCAGATACAATATCAAAGAGCACACAATATCTGCACAAGTCATAGCTTCGCAAAGCCTGCATTGTCCAGCTCCTGCTCTTTGAGAAGGATTGACAGGCCCTGCAGGGGAATCGGCCGTATCAGAAGATTCTCCATCGTAGGAGCCATTTTATAATGTGACTTTCCGCCAACGCGTGGTCGGGCGGAAGGCTTCTCTCTCCTCGTTTTACGTTCCCCAGATGCGCCGATTTGGATGCTTTGAGTATTCGCGAGTACGGCGCCAGAGAAATGCCGCCAGCATTAGTCCCGTGCATGAAAATACCTTCCGTGCCTTCAGAGTGCAGGGGACGTATATTGCAGTCACCGGCAGGCGCCCAACAGTCAAGCGCGGTTGCTTAGTCGTGTTGCCAAAGCGATACTTCGCCTCGTGGAAGACATGTCGGCTCGTACCATAGTTAGATGGACGCTGTCGCCGTATGCATGGTACTTGAAATAGGAAAATAATGGCCGTTTAACACGTCCCCTTTATCACGCATGTGCGTGGAGAGCTATGCAGGCCGTTGTGGCAGTTTCTTTTAGGCCACGACTTGGCGGTGAAGTCACCCGGAGATAATACCTGCTGAAGTCACACCGGCAGTGAGGGCGCAGATGGCGGGTGGCAAGTACTGTGGCTATGTTGTACCGACACCGTCGATCCAGGAGACCGACAATGAGCAGGTAGCCACCTTGGGAGGGCGGCTCTGACGTCGAATGGCGTGCACTAGCTGATGAGCTCTTTGATCGATTGGCTGCGGTTGGCGGGGACTTGAAGCGATGCGATGAGTTGTCTGTGTGAGGCCGTTCGCCTGCTGTCTGCGGAGAAGGCGTCGATGTTCGTCTTGCTACTCTGCTGTACCACGGACGCTGCAAACTCGGAAATGCACGGAAGGTGGTCATCCACAGGGGACTCCTCGTCAGGAAAGATAGATACCGGTTTGAAGGTTGAAGCCATTCTATGGCATACCCAGTAGTATTGGGTTGATTTTAAGGTCGGACTTCCGCGCTGATCGCAGCATTCTCTCTATCTCCATTAATTCTCTCTGTATCAACTTGCGCAATGGCAAAATTTCACGGATTGCTGTGTGATTTAAAAGTTCTGTCAAAATGCGCGTCGTCCTTCTATATTCGTCACACACGCCTTGTGTGCCTGGTAAGTTATCCTTGGCAGACATCCTCCAGCGCACCGAATTGGTTCTGTGTGTAAATCGGAGTCAAAGGTGACGGTCAATTATTGCGCGGCAACAGCAATATTTGCCGACGCTGAAAAAGATCTGATTGACTGTCTATCGTGTCGACGACCGATAAAGTACGGGCTGTATGGTGAAAATTGCATCTCATAGGCAGGTTAGTAAACTTATGCGGTGCGCAAAGTCAACTGGCCTCTTATTTACAAAATCAGGATGAGATGAAGAAGATCATCAGCTTACCAACCACCCAGCGCGAAATTGCATCGAAAGGAGAGTAACGGTTCTGCAGGATCATGTAAGCCGAGGAGTGGAAAACCAACGGAGGCAGGGAAAAATGGTGGATCAAAGTAAAACGCTACTGAAAGCCTTTGTAGTCCTTAACTTTATGGGACAAATTGTGCGATTCTATTAAAAGTCTCCTTCTAGGCCGCTTCCAGTGCATTCGACGCCCTGCCTTGCCTAGCCGTGCCTCGACAGCGAATGGCAGTCAATGCGATAATGACGCGACATGGACGTCATGGCCTCACATAGTGGGCCATCGTTGGTGCTCAGTGTTCAGGCGCCTTAAAAACAGGTTGGTCGTTGCCACCCCTCCCGCATTGATACAGTAGGTGCTGACGCCGGAAACGTAACTGGTTGGTGCCGTGCTGCCCGCTTCCGGTCAGCGTTTCTGCGGGGGAATCAAAGCTCCTTCGCTTGACACATGGGTAAATAGGAATATAGAAGAACACGGTAGCAAAGAATTCAGCGACTACGTCAACATGTAGGTCTGGGTAGGTCTCGGAGTATGCATAACCTTGTTCTTGGAGAGTTTTGCGCTGATCACTGCAGAACACAGCAGAACGCCATGGCGGAGTCGACCATATGCATCTTCGACGCTGGCACATCGGGACCTCGCTCTCTATCGATGAAGTTTCCATCTCCGCGTCCTCCGATTCCTAGCGATACGAATCCAACTACCGCTGCGCCATTACAACCATTAGCAAGGAAGAATGAGTCGAAAACGGCGGCGAGTGCGCAACTTCCACTGCACCGCACCTGGAGTGGCGGCATTTTGTTTACATTACCTCAAGACCCCAAGAACCAACATGGCATGGCTCGAAGCCATTGATGTCTCGTCGTAGATGGAAGTCGGGGTGCCGTAAGCTGGCGTTGACACCTCTGGCTCGGCCAGTCGGTCGCCTTACCCCCACGATGATGGTACTCTTGTCGGCCGGCTCTTCATTTCCTTGACAGAATCGTCGAACTGCCACGCCATGTCTGAGCTTCACCGCCCTTCACGGGGTACGCCACACAGCTAATAAACCGACCGACACATGAAGGACTGAGGGAATAACAAGACACGGAGCTGTATGTGTAATGCAACATTTGCGGCAGAAAGTACCACAAGATCGCCGAAAGATGCAATCGATGTTGCGTGTCGATATTGACTCCGCGCTGTATCTGTGCCTAAAAAACTATATAACCAAGAAACTGTCATGCGAAGCGACTTCACAGCATCGATATACCTTGCATCAATCGTTATCCCAAAGCACGCTCGTCCGTTAACGCTTGATCTCCCTAGTGCGACAACCAAGCTCCCTGCGAGAGGTGCCTGATATCGAAGGAGAAATGCACTTACGAGAAGAACAAGAGGGCAGAGAACGATGATCTTCGAGCTGAAGTAGACCGTTTGAAAGTGGAACAAAACGACAGCAATACGTTGATTCAAGCTCTCATCAGCGATGAAACCCGCCAGACTGTGTTGCAGGGCTTGAAGCAAGGAACGCCGCGCGAGCTTCTTGTACACGCACGGGTCGGGTTGCATCCGTAACTGCGCACTGACTCACCTTAGCACGCTTCTTGCGGCACGGGGTACATGCTTGCTTCACAGGCTTGCGTTTAGGCGGCAGCATCTCCATGGTTGTCTCCAATGACGTTGCAGTCAACAGAGGTTGACGACTCTGGTTGCGAACTCTGCGTGGAAGTAGCTGCCACGTCCGCACCTAACGAGATGGGAGCGGGGAATATGTGCCTAAAGCTATTCTGCATGGTAATAGGTCGCTAGGCGTTGGTTACTCCTCGTTGCCACACAAGCCTGCACGGGGTGCTGTAGAAGTGAGTGGGTTGCCGCAGGTACTATGCAGTCAGCGCCCTGCGTGGATCGCCTTGTTGTACGGTCCAACAAGCTTCTTGGTTAAGGCTGCTCAAAAAATGAATATGGAAACAGTCTGATCAGAGCGTAACATAAAGTTGGAAGTGGTGGTGGGAAGGGGGCTCGCCCGATAAGACTTTGTTGACTGGGTGGCATTCAGTCAATCAAAGTGCGAGGAGGCAGCTCCGGTTAGTATCGCGCACCACCATCCCTCCGGGGCGCACCCCAAGATGGAAGAGTTCCCGGCCGTGTTTGACCGTTTCCCAGGATTGCTCCCATTCGACTTTCATGGTCTTTCCGATCGTCGTTTTGTTGTCGCCGAGGGTCCTCAAATATTGTGGTTCAGCCGAAGGTGGCTAACCATAGACTGTTCCGGCCGCTCTATTTTCCAGCAGCCATGCAGCGTGCAGTTATCGGGTATGTGCTGCCGCTCACCACAATTGCTGGCAAAAGTTTAGCTGGCATGAGCCCGACCAGAAGCACACAGCGGACATGCCCTTGCCCGTGCCGCACCCAAGTTATTATCATGTTAATGTGTTTAAAACTAATCGACTGTTAACCGTCGCTACGCGCACAGAGAGGTTGATTGCTTGATGCTGTCGTCTTCGTCGTTGTGCATCGCATGTTGGAGGCAGCAAGTGGCCAACAGAGTGCAAAGCACAGCATTTGTGGTTTTTTCTGTCTGATTTTATCCTATGCACTGAAGCTCCAGACTATCCATCCACCCCAAGTTGTGCTCGACCTCGCCCATCATATGTATAACGGAATGGTCAGTGGCGCAACATACAATAACTTTCTTCTGGCTCCCCCAGTGCAAGCCACCCCCGCGGACACAGACGCACAATACCACAGCACCTCGGCACTACAGTCCTCAAGGGGTGGGCAACGTACAGTATCTTGTCAGACGGCACGAGCCATTCATTTTGTTTAAACAGAGCGCGGAGCCAGTGATCGATCGAGCGGAAACATCTTGTCTCATTACATCCAATGCTAGAATCTCTTACCTTGGTTTAATCCTAGGCAGCTGCTGCCAATGGCCACTAGACGCACCACCAAGATCGCCCAAGGCTGTCCCCCGCGACAACGGCTGCTAAAGCTTGGGTGGAGTTGCTTTGGATTAGCCGTATTTTTGCGCTCCCAAAGCAATCAACAAACACGTCCTTTTGGGTTTACAGTGACTTAAGCCAATGCCCTCTGCGTACACAGGACAACACTGCAACTTTATTGGAAAAAGTCCGCGTAGTAGTACCCGATGCGGCCCTTCATTACCCTCATGGCCGTGCCATCTGCACCAGGCAACTACACGTTTCCAATTGCCTTCTACCAAGCTTGCACTATCGAAACGATGTCGACTACCGCGCGCAATTGATGGCTGCCAAAGCGAATATTATCCAACCGATCGTACAGCTCGAATCATATCGTGGGTAATACAGGCGCATGACTGTCTCGAGCATGTTCTGGCTTCGTCACGGACCAATGTTGGAGTCTTTCTTTTGAGCAAATGCAAAAAATTTCAGTGTCATCCAGGTAATTGGGATCTATAATGATTTTGCAGCGGCGGCGGGGAGTCTCTGGCGCAAGCAAAACTTGTGCGAAGGTCGCCATCTTCAATGAAGCGAAGAAGATATTCAGCACATGCGCCGGCTCGCATCTGTCGGACAATTTCGTCAGCTTCTGCTTGAGGCCGAGTTTGGATGAACTTGTATATGCGCTCGTATGCTGTCTTCTCTTGACGCAAACTCGCCATTTGCCTTTTAAGCGCTTCTGTGTGCGCGGTCGGATACACGCACATGGCACGCCTACCACGACAGGGCCAGCAGCCCGGTCGATTGCCATCGCAGCGGACCTTGCGTTTACGGCATTGCTCACAAGCGATTGAGACATGCGTGCGCTTAGTTATCTCCTTTTGCGGCGGCGGCGGCTGCGACGAAGATTGGCCACTAGCTTCGGCGGGAAGTAGTGGACGAAACTTCCGCTTCATAGTGATGAGACACTTTAAGTCTTCGGCGTGTAATGATTGATTATTTGTGCTGCTCATCTTGCTCATTGCAATGTTCTTGCTCGATGTGCTGATAAAATGGAGGCTCAGCTATGTCTGACGTAACAACACGTCACGACAGATTGTCTCCACCAGTCGGGACGACTTCCAATTTCGGGACACAAGCCGGCCCACGGGACGGAACAGCTTAGTTCAGCTGGAATATGGATGAACTACGCAGCGTAATTTATTCACGATGTAATGACTATTACTGTGCGGGAGACGTTCCAAGGTGTTCGAAAAAGGGGAAAAGTATTTTTGTCCAGAACTCGTATAGCCTTGGCCAGGGTCCTAACGGCGCCGTCCGGAATATGCTGGCGAAATTAGCATTGGGGAGGTAGGAAACTGCTTTACATGCGGAGTACAAGCTCGTACTGTTACTAATGACACGCCGCTAAATCTCGGTGTGTGGTTGGGCGTGGCGGGAGTAATGGCCTGCCGGCCAGAACCCGCTCTATTTCTGTCAGCGTGGTAAAAGCTTGATAATGTAATAGGCTGGAAAAGGGGACGGGGCGGAATAACCCTCCTCCGAAGTACGGATTACGTTGTAAGGAGCATTACCCCACGCGTCGGAACCTACGCTGTCTCGACTATCTTAACTGCCTAAACGAGTATAGAGCTTAGCCTACTAGAACGATTTTCGAACATTTTTTCTGCTTTTTATAACTCTAATCCTAGCCTCCGTATGTTGTGAACTTTAAACTAAAGAGTACTTCATACCCTCACTGCTAAAATGTCTTAGCGTAGGAACCTTCGTTGTACTTAAGCGATATGTGTAAGTGAATATGAAGATTTACTGTACATTTGTAGCCGAAACACAAGAATACTTAGAGTGCTGAGTACGGCATTAAATGAGGACACTTATGATTGCCTAAGTAGAAATAAGTAGAAATATGTAGGCTCATCGTGACGCGAAACAGGTACGGCCTACAGCGACTATAACTTAAGAGAGTTGGCCATGAGCATACTATTGTACTAGTGTACTAGGAATTTAGGCCGAATCCTCCTTAGCTCGCTGATCCCTAACCCCAGCCTTAGTTCGAATGCCTTCTGAAAGCTGAAGAAGCTGCTTCTCATCACTGACCACTATATTTCTCTTGTAAGTTACTCCTTCAGGCAATGCATCCAGCCCGCCGGGTTCCGTATCCCAAATGTTGTCCTGGTAAACCACGTGCTGCAGCGGCGGATGCACTTCGAACACGGCAGGTGTATCAGCCCGAAGGACGACATTTCTTTCCGCCGTGACCCATTTTGCGCCGTAATCCGTGTATATCGCGAAATTATACTTAGTCATCGTATCAATGACAACGTTTCCGCGGACCAAAGCTCCAGTCTGCATTGATTCTCCTTGAACATCCGCCAAGTTGATGCCGCCCCCATCAGCAAGCTTCGTCATGGTTCGACAAACGAGGTTGTGAGTAATTTGGCTGCCGAAGTTTGGACCGAGAGATATTCCACTGTGTGGTGTCTCGGAGATATGGCAGTGGTCAACTCTACAGTTCGACGTGCCTTGCAAGGAAATAGCTGGCGAACCCGCATAGTCCATTCCGACATACTGCACAGTGGTATCTTCAATGCTTGTATTGCGGCTGCCTTTCAAGACGATTCCAGATGCCGAGAGGTCCTCGAATCGGCAGCTCCTAATTACCAATTCCGCGCAACCCTCCGCCGATCCAACAGCCACGCCGCCCATCTTGGTAAACGTGCATTTATCAAAGGTAACGTTTGAAGTGCCCTTTAATGCGATGCAATGCTGTATCTCTGTTGTCTTCTTTGGTACGATAAGCCAAGAACCGCCGGCTCCAAGGGATAGTTTCTCCAAATACCCATCCCCTTGGTAATGAGAGTCGCCGTGAAAGTGTAGATAACCTGAGTTTGGGCCGAGCCATGTCGTCTCGCTAAATGTAAGGCCCCTAAAAGAGATGTTCTTTGCCTTGTCTAGACAAATCAGCCTCTCTAATGCCGGAGACCTCACCACTGTTGTTGCTCTGTCCTCATTGGGGGCAGGCTTATAGTATAAAACATGGTCGCCAGGGTGCGATCGATCGCAAACAAAGGTGCCAGGCAGCATTAGAAACGACTTACTGTTTTCTACTCGAGTTGGCGTTCCGGGACCGTGCTCTTCATGTCCATCCCAGCAATAGTTGTACAGCTCGTTGGCCCACATCCATGCCGGTTGTGCCATTGTGACGGTTGTTGAACTTGATCCATGCTCCATGCTGGCCACTCGGCATCGCGCTTCGGTCCAAGGGTAAATACCACTGTACACAAACTCTATTGCAGCTGGTGAGTCCCAGTGGACCTGAGTGTCGATAGTGTAGCCCGTGCTTGTCCTAGTCCACGTGCCAGGTAGCTCATCAATGCTACCCACACGCACCCTGCGATTGCCAACGTACAGCTGCCGAACGTCAAGGCTTCCAATGTGTGCTTTCCATATGTTATCGGCGCAGTCCTTGCCCCAGTCGCTGATTCTTTGTGCGCCGGAAATGATGACCTCTCCATGCTTTCCAGGGTGGGCTGCGTAAGTAACCCGCTCACACTTTCTGAACGAGTCTTCGTTTAAAAACCATGTCTCCACCAGTGTATACCTCCCCGGTGACAAGTATATCACCACTTCTGACGCTTCCAAGCCTGCAGCTTGTTGTGCACGGCCCAGAGTGCGAAATGGTGACTCCTCGTTGCCAGACGAAGTATCGTTACCAGACGGGGACACAAAGAAGTATGTCATCTTTGCTCGTTATAATTGGATATTTAAGGTCTTGAAGTGGTATAAGTGCGTGTTCCTATTCTATTATTTATGTCCTTCGCGACCTTGAAAGGCTGGTTGTCAACCGTTGGACGCGATAGTCCGTGGCGCCTCTTTAATAGTCGCCTATATGGACAACTTACATTTATACGAGTAAACACGAGTCGGTCTGACTCATTCGGTCACGACCGTGAAAAACAACTATCGGCATTCCATCCGTTATACCCACAACGTGGATTACCGTTTGTTCCAGCCTTCGAAATCGGCCGACTGCAGCCATAGCTGAATCGACATCGTATCGATTCAACCTTTCTTATCGGATTGCACCTTCTCCTCTCGTGGCAGGAAGCACTTCTCAATCTGGTAAAGCGTATTTTGGCAGCTGCTCGGTCGCTATGAAAATGTTGTGGGACGGTAAAAAGAGAAAAAAGAACGGTAGGTTGTGTACGTGACTTGCTACCGAGCGGTGAAGGACATGTTGGGCATTTGCCCATAATAGTACCTTTTAGCACGCGTTAAACCGTAAGTAGCTGACCCCAGTTTTTGGCAAGAACAAGACTGTCAATTGCAGCGCCACACTACCCCAATACAGTCCAAAGAAAGATCGGAATAGGCGGGCGCGCGGGGCTTATGTCCCTTTTTACGGGCAGAAAGGTGGCACGGTTGGATCTTCAGCTAGTAGTCATGCCGTGGCTGCAAACACTTTCGAGATATACCCAAGACAGACACTCCGCCAGGCTCCTGACATATTGTGAATCGAGAGGCATAGAGCCGTCAGGCGCATTGCAGATCCAGAGCAAGGGTCATCAAATTCACGAACGTAATGACCTCGAGGTTCTCACCGTGAATGAGCGTCCTCGTGGTGTTTGGAGTTGCTAACGCTCCTGTGAACACCGACGACTGTACTTGGGTAGCCTGGGATGAGACGAGCGGGCGTGGCCAGCCACCTAACCACCACCGCCCGCCGCAGCCATCTTGCGTGAGCCGTCCGACCGCTAGCTTCAACCCCGCACTTGCTGCCTGCGGCAAAAGCCCCATCGATACTTTGCGGCATCTTTCGCAACAACCTCTTTGCGTCAATTCCTCAACAATTCAAGCATGCCTACTCCGTAGACCTTGCAAGGGCAGCTGGAAGACAATCCATTTGCAGAAATATGTACCTGGTATTCAACGTATGAAGAGTGCCTCCGCTACTTCATCGACCATGCACAGTACCATGTGCCTGGTGCAAGCTTTAGCGGCCTTCATTAATATCCGGTTGCCATTCCAGAGACAGCCCCTGTACCCGCTAAAAAGTTCCAGCCTGACACTCCACCACTGCGAAGAGAATTTGCGTCGCACAATGGCATTGGGGTAGAACATGGCAATACCACTGGCGTTTATTCCGTATATTCGCCGACTTGTGGCTACTGGGCTGGACTCTCCTGCCGTGCTTCCCGCCTTCTTCGGTGATTTGTGGCATAAAGGCGTAGGACACATTCTTGGTTCTGAACGGAGCAACTTTCTTTTTGCTACAAAGAGCGACTCTTGGTTATCCGCGAAGTCGTACTACGATATGGATGATGGGCAGGAGATTCCCTTCTTGGCCCCTCTTCATGAGGCTACAGAGGTAGAGCTGTGTTCGGCAGAACGACGCTGGGGCGAATGGTTAGCCATGCAGGATTGGATGATCGGCCCTAGGGCATTTGACCCGGCGGTACTTAGGTAACGATATGTGCTACTAACTTACGTACCGTAAATAATTGTGTGCAGCGTGTTTTGTTACATTACAGCGGCCGCGATGTGATGTGCGTGTAATCTTTGTTCCAGTTTCCAAACCTGAAGCCAGACAGCATACGCTACGCGGTTAGCGATTCGTCGACGGCCCTGGTAAAAATGCTCCATCGGCCAAATCGGAGCCACGTCGGTAGCCGATTTGTTTGGGAGTGCTCGGGCCTTGCAATCTTAAGCGGCGCCCACACATTCAGCACTAACTACCACGAACACGGACTTCGAGCATGAATATAATACTTGTAGAGCCATTCTTCATGCTTCTTGGCTGGGAAAGAGAAAAGAAGATATGCATGCATTGCGTTTATTGCCCGTCAACTTAAACGAACAAGAAAGGCTGGCACGGCCCGCTTGTGTATGGCAAAATCTGGACGTTCAAGCCCAGAATGTTGGGTTGACACGGAGAATCCATGGCCTTCCGACCATCAGTTTGGCGCGTTGGGTGCCGATTGAGTACGAGGCGTTGATGCCCAAAAAGAACGCTTCGACCCAAAAAGGACGCACCAGGACTTGGAACCGTCGTGCCTCACAGTCATTTCAACTTAAATACGGGGCCAAGTATAGAGCCCTCAAAATGATGAAGCCCACTGCGGACCGAGGCGGCCGAACGAGAAGCAGGGTGGCTTGCTAGCTGCAAGGCGTCTACTTCTGCGTAGGAGGTCTGTCTGTTCGTACGGGCGGAGGAACCTGCAACTGAGTGGGCATGAAAGCCCTGGCAGCACCCAGTCCACTTTCCATGACCTTAAAGCAATATGGTTCGCAAGATATCTCCACTCCTCTCGCCGCCCATGTAGATCTTCGCTAAGTACGCTGCGCGGCCTCGCCACTCTCATGCTGCTCCCATGGTGTCATTTTATGTCAACGCCCGTCGCAAACCCTATATCTGCGGCCGCTCTTAGCATGTTGTCCGACATTAATCATATCGGCTGCTATTCTTCCTCCTGCGCAGCCGACTGGGTCGTGCCATGTTGGGACAACCCTGGAACACTGATGCCGCAGCCGGCAGTGCTGCCATTCGTATGAATGAGTATTTTGTTCCACGAGATGGCATTGATCGTGAAGTCATCTCAGCGGACATCTGCCGCTACCTAGGCAACGACGCTTTGGTGCGGCCAGGTCACTACGAGGTATGGCGTGCTATACTTACTCCCAACTTACGACCTGTCGAAACGCTGTTGGGTAACTGACGGATGCCCTTCTCTCTGCAGAAACCAGAAACTGGCGAACGCGTTAAAGGTTATTATATTACAGGCTACCGGAACCTGACGACTGTGAGCTTCTGCTCCCACAGAACTCGAGTGCTACACCATATGCTAAACATATCTATAAGGCCATGATCCACGATTTAAAAGAAGACTCCGCACGATGGGATTTTGAACGCCGTGCACAAGTATCCCGCAATACAATTGGAGATACGCATGTCTTGAGGGATGGCGCAAACTATTTGGGAGTCCCGTGTAACACAGATGCAGTGCAGTATCGATACTCAGAGACACACCAGTCTCGTTTGCATCGCGGCCCTACAGAGGATGCGCGATACCACTAGGACCGCTTGCACGGAACGGTTCATGTAAGCTATATAACTATCGCGGATCAGGAGCTGTTGCTTGTAGTGCCGCCAAACCTTACCTACAGCAGCAAGGCTATGCGGTTCCTGCTGACGGTGGTGGTCCTGTATACACTGGTTACCAGCCGCCGCAACAAGGGTCATGCTAAGATACCATATTTGCCAATGCTGAGCCCTTTTCGTTACATATGAAAGCCCATGGGGTTCCCCAAGCCTCCAGCTGCCGTTCTCTTTCAGCAATAATGCAACGGCGCAACGAGTGCATATCATGTGGCTTATTGGTGCTAGATTATGCCGTAGTCGTAGCTGGAGAGCTAGATATAGACAAGCGAAAAGCCAGAGGTTCAAGTGCTCCCAAAAGATCGACAATAGACTGGTTCTAGTGTTGTGTTAGCAAGAAACACGTAATAAAAAGGATTCGTTTGGTGAGAAGGCTAACCCGTGCAACAGCTTTCACATCTTCTGAAGTAAAGGTGACCAGTTTGTTAACTGCGTCATGATCAAGAACATCGTCGATCCATCGATCTACAGCATCCACATCCCATCGACCTTCGTGGCACCGAAGCGAAGGGGTCGTGTTGATGATGCCACGAATCTTCCGCTCAATGGCAGAATCGGTACGCTGGTATCCTCGGCATGATAGCAGTTCGGACAGTGCTTTAGAGCAAATACACCTGGATGAGAAATAAAGGACAATGACAAGCTCACTCTTCGACCAAGGCTTTCCGTTTACGACACCTGAACGATGCGAACCAACCATCTAGAGGTAGATGCGTTACCTTTAAGTCAGTTGCTCCCTTACAGGCCAATCGACTGATTGTGCGGGAAGAGTTCGTGGCGCTGGTTGTAAAAGAATCTAATAACGTCCAGAAAGCAGGCGCCTCCGCGACCTAGTATAGTTTAAACAAAGTCGGCCCCTAGTTGCCATAATTGCCTGGAGAAATCCTATGTATTGACCTGTGGTGTAGCCGCAAATTCATAGACAGCCATCGATTCTCAGGATAGAGGTGCGACCACAGGGGCGTCATCGGGCAGCAGCGGGAGTACGAATTGGGCTGAATTTTTGATGAACCCAGTTTGCGAATTACGACTAGTCTGTCGCAAAATGTCTCACAATTAAAATGGGGCGAGCGTGACCCCCTCTCAAAGCGCTGGACAAGATGGCAATTAGGACCTGGAAATCTCTCGACCTATCGCGTGTAGGGACGACGGGGCGTATTTTTGCTCCCAACGCCTAATCATCCCGCCCCAACACCCAAACCAGTCACCGCATGCATACCTACGAGTATTGTGCCCAAGACATCAGCCCGCAGCTCCAACGCGGGTTTTAGGGATGGCGGCAATGATCCGCCATTAGTGCCCATTTTGCTTTGTTCCCACCTGTCAGCTGCCAAAACATAATCCCCCAGTCCTAGAATTTCTTGGGGACCTTGACCAGCCTAGATCAGCGTTATTGTCGCGGCCGGCTGAGTACCTTGCTGGTAATGGCTGGTATAAGTCTGACATCATTACTGCCCAACAGTGGTCAGGCAGCAGCACAGAAGGTCGGGCTCGGCACTTGAGGTTCCTTCGATCGCAGATTTGCTGGGTCATCAAAGACGATGGCGGGATCTGCTCAACGGCAGCTGCCATTCGTTCCTGCTGTGGAAGCGCCAAAAGTTCTGGACCGGCCCCGTGGGTGGGGGGTTTCGGTTTGGCTAGGGCATGACCCGCCCCCAAAAGAGCCTTCCAGCCCATTGAATCATCCTCTTCTGTCGGAAGACCTTTCCCGTTGCGACACACCTGAAAAAGGAGTCACCACAGCAATCAGCGTAAACTCCAACAACCCAGCGTAAGGAAGTAAAATCAGCATGTTCTCCCTGCGTTAATGCTGAGGCTAGCAGACCACGCGATCTGTCGACGGCGCACTGGACCAACGCGTTTAACGCGTTCATATCATTCACTTACGTCGTGATGGCCTGCCGACCCACGAGTCAACGCATCGGATCCTCCTCCTCCTTTTCGTCGGTTTCCTCGTCTTCCGACTCTGGCGTCGTCACCGAGACTTCCGACTGTAGCTCTCAGCCCATTGTGGATATTGCTGCCCTACGACCTGACGCTTCTGTTGAGTTGTTGCGCTGCATGCGATGCGCTCGTTCTGTTGATGCGATGTCCACAGACGATGTGAGCACCGTCGGCATGGTCCGCATCTCCCTCAACCTTCACTACTGTACTTGGTGCGCCAAGATGGTGGGCTACAAGTGACGCGAACGGTTGCTTGGCTTCCCGGTACCCACACGCTACAGCTCGACGATGAACCACGCATATGCTGTTGGTAACCCAGGACAACGTTCATTGCTGGCCGACCGCCGCTGGCCATTTGCGCACTCTGCCGCGGCTTGCCTGACCATCCCACGCAACCGCAAACATAGGCCTGTTCTCCATGCACGTAATCAGCGCAGGGTTCCCCGCTGTTGCGAAGGTAAGTCATCTTCTGAATCGTCGCGTTAGGCGTGGCCGCAGAGTCTCACACAGTGCCAGACTCTACAGTGAGCAGTCTGAGTACATACTTTCTGCCCCGTAGCTAGCGGCAAAGGACCTGTCGGGCTCACTGGCGGAGTCTTTGGGCTTGCCGGCCTATTTATTATCTGCTTGGACGCCGTCAAACGATTTGATTCCTGGAGGAATTTTGCAGACAAGTCAGATCTGGTACATACTCTTCTGGAGGGCCAAAAGCTACGCTTGCAGCGCTGCGCTGGGCCGTGAAGTCGGGCTAGACGACGGAACGGTATCGGCCAACCCCCACGAAGCTCTCATGATCCGCAGTTACTTTCGACAATTCATACGTATCAATGAGAGACCAAAAGTTCTGCACCAATGTGGATGGCACATTTCTACCTGCGTCCAGCACGTGCAGTAGACATCAGAGGAGTGCGTTCATTAACAGGACTAGCATGGCGGATCAAAACAATTTCCGAAAATATCACTACCAAATTTGGAGCTGAGAAACACTGGCAAGTCGATCGGTAAGTTTATAAATCCTCTATCTTGGTGTGTAGATAACTGATGAACTATCATCTCGAATAGCTTAAAGGCTATTCATGAGAAGCTGGGCGATCGCACACCGCTTGTCTTGCACGGAACTCACCCATTGTCCGAAGAGCTCATTCACTTGTCAATGGCACACGGAGTTTCAAGATGAATCAAAATCGAAATGTGAGGCTGGGATACCATGAATATGTGGAAGAGAATTGGCAAGGTTGAGCTCACTGAGCTTCAGTCTCAAGGTGTTGAAGTGTACTCCAAGGGCATCGAAGAAATGATGCAGGAGCCCTGCTCGAAACTGTCAAGCTTCTTTAATTATCTCGTGCAGCGGCGTGCTGTACTGTGTAGGGATTTCTGAAACGTATGTTTTCGTAGGACTTCCCTTTCTCCCTTTTGGCGTGTATTGCGGCAAAGGCGGGTCGTTTCGCGGCTGAGTGAAACCTCCGACACAGGCGATTGGTGGTGGCATTGATTTTTATAGGCACTCTAGCCGTATCCAAACTGTGAAGCGGGCAGACAATGTCTTGCGTGGTTCTGTTACAGGCCAAAAAGGAGCCATGACATAGCCACAAAACCACAGAACAGGACGGCAACGGAAGCCAGCAAATCGAGCTAGGCGTTGAAAATATTTGGCGGACTCAAACATTCGCAAGGCTCTGCTGGATGATGTTGGGCATCGAGTTCACTGTCAGTGACTGCAGGCTGCAAACATGCAAAGGATTCTGTAAAGTAGTGTTGTAGTATTCAATCTTTTTCACCTCACTAGTTTCACTACCTAGTAAGATAGCTTGTCAGCTTTAGGGTACAATCGTCCGCACCTTAGATTCGCGAGGTTGTATACTGTCTACGTCTCTCCGTCTCCGTAATATACTGGACAACAATATTCATTTCCTCACCTTCTGGCCTCTTCTCGATGGGGGCATCAAGCGGCGAATCTGTCGGACTATTCATTATGACATGTCTATTTCGGTGTGTATGTGTTACGGCTATTTTGTAAATTGGCATCGACAGATGTCTCAGCGTTTCGTTTGGTGTACAGATCGACCGCTTTGATAAGATGGTCTCAGATAGAGCTTAACGCCTTGATCAGAATGCTGTGGCAGACTATGCTGGCACGGCATTGGGCAGGAAGTTTATGATAAGCTGTATGATACTATGAACCATGGCGTAGAGGCTATTCTGAAGTGTGACGGCTGGTATACAAAATACTAATAACTTGGCTGAATTAAACTGGCATCATAACGAAAGGCTGAATTGGGTTAGATTAGCCGTGGATAGTGGCGTTGCAGTGACGTGACGGGGGTCAAATACGTCTTGCCACCCACTGTACAGTAGATTTGCACAGAGTGATAAGCCTGCTGAGTGGTAGGATCGCCGGATCTTTAGTGATGAGTCAACTATCGCAAGAGGCGAAGATGAGCGGCAGGCCTGACGCACACGACCACCTCTAATACACCTCCTTCGACATGCTCCGCCAGAGGTAATACTTCTTCTATTCGAGCGTACTAAACGCAATGCCACCATTTCAATGGGTTGGGTTTTGGGATTCAGCCGCCATTCCCACCATAGCCGACGTCTCCCCGTCCCTCTGCTAACTCGCCCAGTCTGCCTTTCCTACATCCAAACAAACTCCAAGAAAACTGTGCGTCGCTAACATTTGAACCCTCCGAATAGGATGGGTGACCAAAAGCCCGGCGATGTTTTGTTGGAGAATTTTCCTCGACAGGTTCCTCAAGTAGGAGCAGTTCCCGGGGGACATTCGCCAAAGGCCTCGAACCAGGATGACAGCACAAAAAGCGCCGGTAATGCACGGCCACAGCAGACGTATGGAAACCCCTTACGCCGCTATATCTGCCACGCTTTGCTTCAATCCAAAAAAAAAAAAAAAAATACTAACTCGAGATACGGGTAGCACTGGCCAACCCAGCCAACCTGAACAACATCCACATTTCCATGATCTGGATCCCACGCCCCAACCTAATATCGATCCCTGGCGGTTTAACCCTTCATTATTAGACCCAAACTCGTTTGCCTTTAGTGGCTTTGCCCACGGTGGCTCGTGAATTTTTACGCCCAATGCTCGTCAAGGCTACTCTAGCACCGTCTTTCATCCACAAGCCGGTGATTTGCACACGCCGACAATGGCCATGCTGCAGCGCGTAGCAACGCCGTTTGGTGCTCCATCCGGCATGGAGGCCATGCAGTCCAATAGCGCTATGGACCCCCCTGTATCTCAAACACTGCGACCTCAACAGCTTCATACCTTCAACCAATATCTGCAGGTGCCTGGTCAGTCTTTCGCTCCGTCGTCATTCATGCACCAGGATACTGCCTATGAGACGATGGAACAAGACGGCTCGCCCATGGACCCTTCTGCTGTTGATGGCCTAGATACCAAAATGTCCACACAGCATCGTTTTGACATGAGCCACCCGTTGCCACCGTCTGCCGAAAAGTTTCGATTTCAGACGACGTTAAACGCAGCAACAGCCATGATCAAACAGGCTGACGAGACACCCATCACGTACCTGAACAAGGGCCAAGCTTACTCTCTTTCGGTAGTTGATACCTTGGGAACGCTGCCGGTTCAACCCAGAACTCGATACCGGACCTTTGTCCGCGTCTCTTTTGAGGATGATGAACAGCGTCAGAAGCCGAGCGTCTGCTGGGGCCTGTGGAAAGAAGTCAGAGGTACGGACGAGGCTCATCAACGAGGCGGCAAGCTTCAAGGTATCGAGTACGTTGGAGCAAGCCAGCCGCCGGAGGGTGACGAGAAGCGAACTCGAGTCGAGCTAGAGTATTCGTCCTTTGACGGTTTCTCCGTGATTTGGGCCCCAGACTCAAGTGTTCCGCCCGGAGTCAGCGTAGCTGTCCGATTCAACTTTCTCTCTACTGATTTCAGCCACTCAAAGGGCGTCACAGGCAATCCGGTTCGACTTTGTGCCAAGACTACTCCACTACCCCCAGCGGCTCAGAGGTACAGTCGCCTGCCGATACCAAGCCTGGAGTCTGCTATTGCAAAGTCAAGCTTTTCCGCAATCACGGCGCTGAGCGAAAGCTTTCAAACGACGTTGCCCACGTAAAGAAGTCGATTGAGAAATTAAAGCAGCAGATTGCACAGGCTGAGAGTGGCAACAAAGACAACAAGCGAAAAGGACAAAACGGCATCTTGCCCAAGAGCAGCAGCAACGATCCCCAACGCCAAGGCAAGGCACAGAAGCACAAGAGGACATGGCCCACGTCTTCAACCAGCCCGGCGAACTGTGGCAACAAAATGTTTCTGGAAGAAGATTTGCATTTCCGCTTGCAGACGCTGCAAGACATGTTTACCAGTACCCGTCCGATGAGCGTGCTCTTCCTTCGTGGTGAGGAGCAGGATGGCCCGGATGTGCACCCCGTCTTTATGCCAGGCGCCTTGTCTCCCGCTAACCGTGATGGCCGCAACTGGCAGGCACGAAGTGGGCGCAGCTCCGTCAGAAGCTCGCTGGTATCGCCGTCTCGAAGCTCTCTCTCTCTTGCTTCACAGTCCTCTGGCCATTGGCAAAACTTTGATGGCCGCGGTCCACTTCATGTCACGACGGTTAACAAGACCGATGAAAGCGGCAACTTGAGTGGCCGGATTGAAGCCCTTTACGCGGATCCTTCATATCGACCACCACAAGGACATGGCCCACGACCAGTAGCCTGCTTCTATGTTACCCTGGACGGCAAGGGAGACTCCGAAAAGCGCGGATATCATCGTGCTGTATACCTCTACAGCCGAACGCTAATAGAGCTCAATAAGCAGCTCGCTGCTAAGTGGGGTCTCGATGCTACGCGAATTCAACGCACAATCCACGTATTGCAGAGTGGCCTCGAGATTGAACTGGATAATGATGTTGTCCAGGAAATTAAAGAGGGTCAGGACATGCGTCTGCGAGTGGAGGAGCTCGTGGATCAGTCGAGTTCGCAAGACTTGCATGTCGATGGAGAGGACACGGCTAGAGATAGTGGCCAAGCGACGACAGGCGGCCTGGTGCTTCGACTATCATTTTGAGCACTAGAGGGCATATGGACTAGTCCAATCACTGCATAGAACAGCGGAATTCGCTGGCCTGCCTTTCAGAAACAAAAGGAGTTTTATTTGGACACCCAACTACGATCTTGGAACGCTGTCTGGCGGTCTTACGCAGGAAGGCCAGTGTCGGAACAGCATCTACGGGGTCAGGTTGAGAGCATCCTGCTTTCGCTAGGGCGTCCACCTCCTCGTTTCAGTTGTTTCTGAATGGCAGGTGACGTCAGCAGCTCTGATACAGCACTTGCAGCTACCAAACAGAGGCTGAAGCTACCAAAAGCAATTATCAAGGGATCAAACACCACAATGTATCAGTAGTGTTAGAACGCAACAAAAGCAAGCTGCAGGCAGCTTGCTTATACCTATAAAGAGGTCTATCTGATCTCTCTAGATAGAGAAGAAGTACACTTAAAGAATCACATTTTCAACTGTTTCCCGCTATCCCGGTGTGCCCGGGTATCCAGCGGACTGAAGTCTTTCTGTGTCTCTTTACCAGGGCTTGGAAGGTGAGGAGGACTCTCTGTGAGATATCGGAGGGATTGCCTCGGAGGCATTTGGCAGCTGCGATATTGTCGAGACAGAGAATGACCTTCTGTGAAGCGCAGCCTTGAACGTAACCGCATCGCTGCCTCCAAGTGCAGGCAGAAGAAGAAGGAGTGGTTGACCGACCTTGAAGCCAACAAGTCCAAGCTCGAGAAGCAGCACAAGTCGCTATTTGGCGATACAACGAAGATGTTGGACGAGGTTACACAGCTCAAGAACTTCTTGATGATGCATGCCGGTTGCAGCGATCCCAATATTGATGGCTGGATCAACAATGAGGCCAACACCTACATTCGACGCCTGAGTCAGAATGTTGGTCCTCGCGATGCTGCTACTGCTGGTGGTCCTGCTCAGGCGCATCAGACTACCCGCAAGGGTAAGCCTTTTTATTTTGAATATCGTAGTTACTAGTAATGCAATGACTAACATAAACATTAAAAAGATACAAAATCTCTTGCATCGCCTGATACTCAGGTTTTCTAACCCTCTCCCGTCCCCGCGAAATAATGGTGGATTCTCAAATGATTACATGGCTGATGGCGTGTTTGACACAGACTCGTTGATGGGTCAGTCAGTGTCAACTAAGTGGTCACTTCACGGAACACAACATTTTGATGATGCCAAAAAAACATATCTTTTCCTGAAACGATTTCTTGTTATGTCTTCTCTTTTCTTTCTCTAGGACTTTTGCGTCGGTATTTTATGAACAAAAATAAACAGCGGTTTTGAGCTGGCTTTGATGACTAGCGCGGTATATGAGTAGGTAGAAAGGTCCGTCTTCTGAATATGACGGAATGCGAATCATCGTACATTGCCTGCCGTGCGTCACGCCAAGTTCACTATATCGTTCGTGTCTGGCGAGGGCAAGTCTCGACACTTTTATAGTCTGGTTTGCCGCACGTAACTTGGAGTAGTTGCTGAGCCTCTGTACGCGAAATTGTTTCGTGCAAAGAAGCCACGATAGTTTGGACCGCCCCCCGCAAGACTACGCGAATAGGACTGGGAAATGGTTGGAGATGAGCCTGTGAGTAGTTTCGCACCAGGCTTGTGCTCCTGTTGTCGTCTACCTTGTTGTCTCTTGACAGAGGCTCCTGCTCGCTTGAGGGTTGCTCCAGCTCAACGCTACGGCTGGGGCAGATGCGGTGAACATGACACTTCCTGACAACGTTGCGTTTCTTGCAATGTATACATGGTCCTTTGCGACCGCATTATTTTTCTCTCTAGGGATATGCGCTGCGTGTAGGCCCTGTATACGCAAGGCGGGGCGCTTCGTCATCGTATTACAAATGATTTGGAACTTGGATGATACTGATATTTTGCTTGCGCCGTCTGGGTTCTGTGCACGGAGATACGAGTACGGCGCGCACCCCTTCTCGCATCCTTGGCTGCACAGGCTTGCAGGATATGCGATCTAGTGGCGTGCAGTGTACAAGATGCCACGAGGAGGGATGGCACGCAGACGCTAGGTAAGCGGGGGCTGTCGACCCTTTTATTGCCATGCCGCATTTCCGACTCGACTAAGTGGTGACGGCACCTGCATGGAAGGCCGCGTGGCAGTTTGGGCAGCTGTGTGCAACACCTCCCCACATCCTGCAGACGTCGCGAACTTTGTGGATAATTGTTTACCTACACAACCTGTGGCGTGAAGAACTTGGACGGACAACGCCAGCCTATGAGCGAGGTTGAGCCTGCTAGTAAACAGTGGTATATGCGCTTCTTCGTCCAGAATAGATCGCAGAGAGTGCAGTTCGTTTTCCCGTCATGGCCACCTGACATTGCAAACATTGACCCGCAGCGTCCTGACAGACAAGACTCCTGTCGCCAGGCCGACGCAACGCCGGGCCAGAAGGCGGCATTCCTGGAGCATTTGTGCTAACGCCTTCGCTTCCGGAATAACCTCTAACGTCCTCGTCGAAGCCTCTCTTGAACGCCTTCTGCCCAATTCATGTTGTCGTTCCACTCCCGTCTTTTGCCGATTCCAATAGTCCGGGCTTCATAGTTGATTTGTCGTCTATTTCGTGGCTGAAGGACAGGTTGGATGCGCTGTACACCTCGACATCCTGCCAGCCCACACTTTACGTGGCGTCCGCCGAAAGACGTATGTCTTTCATCCCCAAGTGCTTCCATAATGTCGTATTGCTTATGTTTCCTTGACCGCGTCAGTTGCTGCTCGCATATTGGCAATATTTGATGAACTGTTGTCGTTGTTGAGAAGAGCAAGCTCTTGAAATTCATCCTCGAGCGCCTCGTCCACTGATTTCTGCCGCTTTTTACATCCTCCAGGTTCTCAGTTCCGTAAGTAACCCTCTCCGCCCGGTTTATGTGCATGAAGAAGGTCTTTGCTAACCTTTCTCTTAGGCCAGTATCTCGCCCGAACCAAAGCCAATAAGGATCCCAAAGAAGATATGATTCTGGTGTATCGGGTATCTACTGAACAAGATTTGATAACAATGCATCATAGACGGTGGCAAAGCCTCGCGTCTTCCGGAAGAGTTTTGCGGTCCTTTTGCGGTCCTTTTGCGTCGTTTTTCCCAGAGGCTAAGTTTCTGCTCTGCTGCTTTTCCCCGTCTCTTTTCGTTCGCAGCCCAACGTGAGCAAGGGTTGTTGCCATTCAACGTCCAACGCGCGCTCAGGCCTCTCAAGTAAGACAGAGGACCTCCGGCTCTCTCTCTTGCACTTTAGAGACCATTCTCTCCCACCAAGGTTGCCGGTCGGCGATTGCTGGGGGTAGTTCTTTGTTTGTTGATAGAGAGACTTCGATCTCTTCGGGCAGCCAACTCAAAATTCGTTTTAGGGCATCATAAAGTGGTGGCACGCTCTGTGACATTGATAATTTTTCACGATTAGTCATCTAACGAATATTCCAAGTTTCAAGGAAAATGTTGTATTGTAAAGAATTCAAACTTACGCTTCGGACTGGCGTATAAATAACTTGCTCAAACCATGCAATGGCAATTTGCTTATGTTCTGGGACCGTGGCAAGTAAACCGAGAAAGAAGACTGGTAGTAATGGCGCCTGTGACGTAAAGATGTAGCCCGATGTCGGCATGACGCGTACGCACTTGGACAAATCGTCTAATTTGCAAAAGACCGCAGGGTCATTGCGCGGAAGCCTCATTAGTCTGCACTGAAGATAAATGAGACCTGCAAGTCTCCATGCCTCAGCCGTGATATCCGTCATCTCTTCCGACGTCTGAACTACATAGTTGTCAGGCAAAGAGCTGACCCACGATGTAAGGGGCGGCTTATCCTTTGCGTCCTCCCATGCAGTCGATTCGCTGCTCCACTGACGAAGGTCAAGCAACTCGGTGAGTAGGTACTCTGCCGTCCTGGGCACGATGATGCTCCCAGGGTCCTGATTTAGGCGCGCAGCACAGCATGTGACTTGGCTAAAGAGGTGCAGCAGGCGCTTGGAGAAGCCGCATCCGCCGTGGATCTCGTACATTTCCTTTGGTGTGCCGTACAACAGCCAGCCGAAGCGACCTGTTTCAGCGCTAAAGTCGAATGTTGCTGGCGAGGGGAGTGGCATCATTGGCTGTGCTAGAATGATGGCGCGACCAACGATGACAGCTTGTGAGATGCGTAGCGAGTCGAGCTGGACGTTTGCACTTTTCCAGAAGCGGTTACCAGAATCAGTTTTCTGGAAAAAGTGTTCGCTTTGCTTGAAACCTTGCAGCCAGCGGGGGGGATAGGGCCTCTGGAGACGGCGCTCGGTCAGAACAATGTCTTGCATAGAGAGAATGGAGTTGAGTGTAATCAGTTCTGTTGTGTCCTGATTATCGAGAGTGGAGGCGTTGTCGAGGAGATGGCTAAGGCGAGATTCAGCCTCCGCAAAATGCTGGTTCACACGACGTCGGACAATTTCGGCAGGCTGGTAATCGTAGATGTAAATACCTGCCAGGCTTTGTATTGCGGCAAGGATGCCCTCTCTGTTCTGCATTCTGGCAAAATCGGTGAGCCAGAGATTTGTACCTTTAAGTACGCTACGGCCCGGGCACCAGTTCTGGACGTCTGTACATGGTAGGTCAGCTCCGTGGAGGGTGAGGTGTTGAGAAATTCGACTTACAGAAACCCCAGAGCTTTCTGTCAATGTTATCCATTGTTACAGAGTGGCCGAAATGGGGTGGCACCAGGCGCGGAGCCTCTGTCATTCCGCTGCTGAAGAGTGCTGGCGTCTGCCAATTGATAGGGGGAGAAGGTAGATAAGATGAGCAGAAGGATTCAATTGGACAGATCATCAGGCTCGCATCTGCATCATAGACGGGTGAAGCTATAATATTCCCTGGACTTGACGTTGATAGTGGCATCGCTTCTGAAGTTTGCGCTGAAGGTGACAGAGCTACAGGCCCAGACGAGGAGGATTCGTCACTAGAGGCGGATGAATAACGGTGATACGACTCAGAGCCACTTTGGACCTTGGGAGTCTCGCTCGTGTCTTTGTTGGTGATGTCAACAACGCTGCTTGTGCTCTGTGGTAGTCCGCCTCGTGGCCAGTTGAATTTTATATAGCCATTGACTTTTCCGTCCGTAGGACGACGATAACGCGGCCCAGCCAGTTTCCCAAAACTTTCCAAACAGTCCTTGAAAGGGCTGCTAAAGACGGCCTTGGAGCGAGATTTGCGTCGACGTTGGTGGTCCTGAGAGGCTACCTCAGCAGCGGGGGCCATTTTATGCTGAGCGGGCGGTATCACGAGGCTCGCCGGCGGCTGGTGTGCTGGTATCAGAGAAGCATCAAGGGGTAGCACTCCCGGCGCTGCGGCAGCATACCATTGTTCTGCGAGAAGCGTAGGCGTTAGTAGCGATGCGAAAGAAGTTTCTCTGTAGGTATGGACGCGAAGATAATGAGACGGGTGAAGAGACAAGGGAAGAGAGGATATGGTGAAAAGCGGCAGTGAGCAAGCTTGGCAATGACGGCGCCATAATATGGATGGTGACATGTATCGGGAGAGTTCGGTCCTGTACATAGATTCGCTGCAGATGACGACATGGATCGGCCTGTACGCTCTTGTGTTCTTCTGGACTGGAAGGTAACATCTCTGCAGGGTTGTTGCCTGCACGTTTCGTAATGTTTGCAATCAAGAAAGTTGCAGATTCGGGGGACAACAGGCGGCGAAGGGGAAAGAGAAGTGTCGCGAAATATCAAAGAGCGAACAGAGCTGGACAGAGAAGAAAAAAAAGGAAAAATTGGCGAAATATGCAAGACAAAGCACTTGCTTGCTCACTTGCTACATCAAATAAAACGGAAAGGAAACAAGGTCTACCATACCTGGACAAGGATCCATCGTTGGCATTTGAGACGTCTTCCACAGGTCAGCAGTCAGTAATAAAGGCAACAGAAAGCCACGAACAGTGACTGCAGAGCCTGCAGCATCCCACTCCAACCCTGGATCGATCGAATCATGCATGTTCCAATTCGGTGGCGCTGCTGGTACAAAACCACCGTATGGGGAATTGCCCGAAGCAAAGTCTCTCTGTGCAAAGGTGTCAGGTTCAGCATCATGGTCACCGAGCTTGATACGCTTTGCTGCTCGCTCGTCCCCAGCCTTGCCGTTTACTGGGACCGGAAGCGGAGAGCGAGAACCAACTATACGCATGACTGCTGGGCTGCTCTGTACTATTTCAAAGGCGCAGTTGATATGCCTGCGGCAGACGTAAGACTGGTACCGAAAACGCCCTGTCTGTTGCTCTCCTAATGGAGACCTTTGCTACAAAGGGCACCAAACAACGCTGGTGGCTGGCCTTTTGAGCGTCGTGGTGGTCCGCAGGAATGCTGCGCAAGAGGAGAAGCTGGGCTGCTTCGCCTCGCGTTGCGGCGTATGGCCTACAGACGCAGCTGGAGTTGAACCCGTTGTCCGTGTGGATGTTGGGCCAGTGCGTTCTGTTTCCCAATGCTTCGGCGCTGGCAACACAGCCGCAGAGTGGCGTGCGCGATGCGTAGGACCACCTATGGTGGCGGTGATGATGGTGGCGTCGCTGCGGCTTGGGCACCAGCGAGCGCTTCCCGATCGCTGGATGGGGGGGGG
>NIWZ02000126.1:0-43435 GCA_002242745.2 Lecanicillium sp. LEC01 | reverse complement strand
TATCCCTGTGTGGGTGGGTCCTCTACCTGCCTGCTCTCTTACAGCAGTCAAAGGGATGGCAGGACAAGCTTCAAGGCTGGATGAGGCGGAGGAAGAGCATCGGCTTACATATATGTATGTACGTGCCTTGGATGGCTCTGGTCAATGCCGGACCTCCGGGCGTGGCAGTGTGGGTACGAATGTAAGTGTACGAGTACATACGAAAGATGTGCGGAGTGAGTGAACCCCACTTCACAGCTCCGTGGAGGGTGGGAGGGACGACGGATGGATGACGCTGGCGACGGGCGAGTGGCGCCACTGTTGAGCGACAGGGGGAAGAGGGTTTTCAAAGCCTGGTGTGCAGCTGGAGTGTGGGCTTTGGGGTCAAGTGAGCACCTCTCGTAATTACACGTAACTGACAACTGGAACCTGCCCTGCAAGACTCACTCACACTCTTCCTCACCGCACCGAGTCTTGATCCTTGGCATTCCGCCTCCACGCCGGCGCTCGTATGCCTGCGCACGCTGCTCCGCCCGCTGCAGGCTGGCACACCGTTCAAGCCTTCACTCCTCCTCCTCCTCCTCCTCCTCCTCCATCGCCGTTCCGGTGCCTGACTTTCTTGACTCTGATTTGGATTCGGATCGACCCAGTCCGAGCCTGTGCCTGACGATTCCGCAGTAAATTCCAAGACATGCCGCGAAAGTGCTTGCAGCGTTGGCTCCGTCCGATGCAAATCGACGATGAGGTTCATGGCTCAGTAGGTACTGTACTTCACGAAGCGGTGAGCACAAGAGTTGATCAGTGCTAAAGAGTTTCGAGATACATGGATGCAACACCAGCAAACGGATTGACTGACTATCACAGCCCGACCGGCACAGTAGCGGACGAATACGCCCTGCCCGCGAAAAGTAGTCCGATTAGCCCGTTTGTCTCCATTCTTTTTTGCTGTTACGAGTTAATACTACCAGTAAGAATAAGAGCCTGCTGGCGTCAAGCTGTCGTCAGCCACAATGGAATCCAACTGCGCCCGCCTTATTATTCGTAACCAAGTACACTACATACGGAGCACTACGAGTACAGAGGCAGTTCCACCCTTCTGACGAGGCGTTTTGGCCCATCAACCGGCAATCAAGCTACCTTTTTTGTCAACTCGAAACAAGAATCCATCAAACCCAAAAGCTCGCCCGTACTGTACAATCGATGAGCCTCTGTACACTCGATCCCATCCTCCAAATCAAATAAGAAATGCACAACCATACTCCGTGCGCTGCACATCAAGGGAGAGATCATTTGCAATGATGCAATTGGGTGTCGTGCCGAATTATGCACAACATCGCGATGGTCTTTGGGCGTTTTCCTGCCTTGCGATCCAGGGCGGCCACGATGATAATGCCCAAGAAGCCAGTACAGACACCTCAGAGTCATACGAGTATACGAGTACTCGTACATGTTGCTACGAATAGCGGGCTGACCAATCTGGCTCTTCGATGCTCTCACACAGCGAGTTACGAAGCTAGACAGCCTGTGCCAGCGCTGGCAAGAAAGAGTGACGCAGGCAACCCACCATTACAGGAACTAGCGCCAGACTAGCGAGAGGTACCAGGTACAATGGAGCCGAGCTTCGCAGGGATGTTCTTAATGTGATGAGAGGTACGGAGCGTACGAGCTGCCAAGGTCGTGGGACAGCCATTTGAATCCTGCTCTGTAGCTTCACGAACAACGAGCAATTCGTATCGACGATTCTCATGCAGGTACTACTACGCATCACGATGCTCGTGTCATCTGGCTGCGACAAAACGCTCGAGCCTGGAAACCTGCCCACTCTTGGTGCTCGATACAAACAAGCACGGCAACCCACCGCCCGTCGACATTTGTACCCCAGCTCGCCTTGCCGGCGTGGTTTCTTTTTTTGGGCGAGGATCCATCAAGATGCCGTGCTCTTTCTCGCGGTCTTGGCAGGCCCTAGCCAACCCTGCACCTCTCACTCATCCCAGTCAGCTCACATGGCGACAGGCTGCCCGATTATCATGACGTCTTGCTTGCAACGCCTATGTTTCGAGTCGAAGCCATGAGCCATGATCAACAAAAAACGAGCGAGTTCCGCCTCCTGCTTGCCTCATCCCTCACGTTGATATGTCACGGTCGCTCGTCTGCTCGCATCGAGATTCGCCGTTTTCCCTTCGATTAAAGTTTGAATAGCCGCTCACTGTGACCACAATCAGTGTCATTCATCCAACGCAGAGCTGCGTCCGCTTGGCTCGGCTGAGATGGTGTCGCGGACTCGGTATTTTTACCACTTTTTGGTGGTGTAAGTGCTGGCTTCAGCCGTACAGCACGGCTAAGCCGGCCCAGTAGAGGACACCAGCAACAAATTTTGCTATGCCGCTAGTTCCGGATGGCCTCGGGGCTCTCTATTACTTGCTTCCCACGGACATGCTTGGATTGACAAAATCGAGAGCCGTCTTGTGCACACATCGGTGATTTTCTTGCGCGTTAATTGGGTTGTCCCTCCGCGTGACGATCATGGGCCTATGTATAGATACAGCCGGAAGAGCGACATGTTTCGGCCGCTGAGTCAATCCTCCACACTGTGGAAGAGCTGCAATGCTGAGCCTCCAGGCCCGAAACGCCGAGCTTCATGTGGCTGCCAGCCAACAGAGTAGCGCCTGGGTAAGTCTCGGTCAAGAACATTTCCGAATACAAATGTGTGCATGACTGCAACGCGTCGTGAGTGTCAAGCTACATCAAGAAACCATCTTGCAGCAAGGGGATATGGTGCCATGCAAGCCAATGCCGCCATACCCGCATCTGTCGGCAAGCCGTGAGCCTCCACCGCCTAATACTGTTGACTCTCTTTGCTTTTTTGGCTCGTATTCAGCGGTCTCACCCGTGTGCTAATTCTACTCTTCAGCGGACGGCAAGCCCATTATTTTTCTACTCCTTAAATTTCTGAACCAAGTAAAGTCGGTGGTTCCACCTTTGCTTTTTCGGTTGTTGCGGTAAATGCGCCATAGCCCTTGGTCAACTTCATCGGGACCTCCAATACAGGTCTATTGTAGCTTTCAAAGCGAATGGCACCGGCGAAATTGATGCACCGGTGCGGAGCTGCCGCCAGTTGCTCTTCTGACCTGCGCCACACCGTTGTATTGTGTGATACTTCCCCGCAAACGAACAGCATCGATTCGATATCGCCCGCAGCAGTTTTGCGCGCTTTCCGCTTTGAAATCAGAACGCGGGATTTCCCATAGACCGATTGCTCATCGGTTTAATTGGTCGGCTACTACCTTACGCAATACAGCTTCATGTAACGCCCTCGCCTTCGACCTCTGCCAGCAATTGGCTGGCCGGCATAGCCGATACTCATACTTCAATTGCACCATTTTCAAACTCTAATCTAAGTATACCTGTCAACTACAATGTACGACGCTGCATTAACGACAGTCGGACGTCTCTGGAATATGCAAAATGCAAAGCTGGCGTGCATCTTGTCATCTAAACCGAATCTACAGGGTTCCAAGTTGTACCTGGTCAGCTGCATGGTCTACCCCTCTTCGTCTCTTCTGTGCCTGGATCCCAGTCGCAAGCCGCAGCGTAGTATCGTGCCATATTTGAACTGCATCTGCAGCAGTGCCATGCGGCTAACTCGCCTGTTTGCTTGTACCTTGCATGCTGCCCTGGCGCACGGCCATTGGCGGTGTAATTGAGTAGATGCAGACGAACTGGCCAAAAGCCCACATTTCGCACTCACACGCACCTGCAGCTACTGCACTATAAGCGGGCTTCTGGAGTTACTACTCCAAACTCTGCCAATGTTTACTTACGGTGTGAAAGCTGAGGACATGGGGGAAAGCCACCTTGGTGGCTTTTTTATCTGCACGTTGTTTGCTTTTGCGAGTAATGCAATGTACCGGCAAAGTCTACCAAAATATATTCCCGCATGTCCTTTGTTGTCGGCAATCCCACAACCCGATGCACCCAAGCAACCCACTATATCAAGAGTGTCCGCCGCCAATCAGTGTTGTCAATCCAGCCACAATGCGGCTGCCAACCCGGTCATCAGGGCTCTGCGAAGATGCGGTGTTGCAGACGGACGGCAGAGGCCATGAGTTAGCCCGTGTTTGCTACGTAGTCAAAGTTTTGGCCCGACTACGCCCTCCAATGGCTGGTCTAGCTTTTGGCAACCTTCATCACTCTACACTCTCACTTGAGCAGGATGACGAGAAGATACCACTTTCCGTACAGAGTCTGTACTAGTAGGGCGGCTAAGGCGGGGCGTGGTAAACGCTAGAGGGAGCTACTCAAAGGCGATGAAACCAAAGCTCATCAGGCTACGAGTAGCGTAGAGCTTCCCCTCACGCTTGTCGGTGGCGTTTTGTTGATTTACGATAGGTCAAGCAGCAAAGGAAATGCCCGGGGTTTGAATGAACTGTGATCTGCAAATCCCGACAACGGCGAATGCGGAAAAGCCGAACACGGGACTTGCGGGGTTTGCCTACATTTGTGGTGGCGATGGCTTACATGGAGGGTTTTTAGCGAGCCCTTAAACTTTTTTTCTTTCAGCTCTACGGCGTGGCTAGAATCGACTCATGTCTGGACCCTTGGGGCTCGTGTGGCGATCACACATTGAAAAGAGCCTTTTTGAAATGTGGCCTTCTGCCAAGAATTGCTATGAGCTTGGGATTGTAAGTACCTTTCGGTTAATGCTTAAGGTTTGCTTGTTGGTGAGGGGTTGCCTAGATTTGCGATACAGTGGCTCACTAATAAGAGCCGACGAAACCCTGTTTCCTTCGCTTTGTCTGTCTACTAGCCAAATAAGGCAGTCGGGCGGAGAGTACGACGTATTACCCCTCACCTGCCGGGGCGATTTACAAGTTTCACAGAGCAGCATAGCCGGCCCGAGGCATTGCGTAGATCTACAATTCTTTTGCGTCTGTAAAAGCATCAGTGTCTACAGGTTTTGAACTGATGCTCTAGTTTTGGCAGTGTGGAGTCATTTGTGAACGAAATGCTGCCAAGGTGACGCAAGTGTATAGTTTACACGGTTTGGCATGAACATCCGGTGAAAGCTCCCCCCTTTAGCCATGTAAAGCCCCGATGTGAAGGAGTGCAGACTGCAATGTTAATGAATCGTAGACGGCCTATTTCTTCCGCATTTAGGTCCTTTTATATGCCATATGCCATATGCCATGCTCTTTAAGTGATGTGTCGAACATCGCAGTTGTCGGCGAAAAGCGTCACGAATGTCTCCAGGGTAAGCCAGCTGGTTGATGCTCATTAGACGGGTCATGCTCCGCCAGTAACAGACAAACCCAAAGACCTCGCCATCATCTACACCACATTTATCTCAAGATCACTCCTCCACTGCTACAAAAAAGACCTTGTTCATATACTGCAATCTTGTCGTTATGCGCCGTGTGCTTTCGTGGTTTATCGTATAGCTTTCGGCTTACTCCTTCTACTTACTTACACCCAACTCCGATGCTCCCCGCCCCGGAGCCGAACCGGCCGCGAAACCGGAGTGAAGTCCGAAGCCTTCGTTCACGCTTGCTGACCGCCGCATCACCAATCTCTCCCAATATATCTTATACAGAACGAAGTCGACAACCGCTAGGCGACAATGTCCATAGTTGCAAAGCCTGTAAAATGGTTGTA
Organism: Lecanicillium sp. LEC01; assembly: GCA_002242745.2. NCBI lineage: Eukaryota > Fungi > Ascomycota > Sordariomycetes > Hypocreales > Cordycipitaceae > Lecanicillium > Lecanicillium sp. LEC01. Next base: position 37,804 of record NIWZ02000126.1, on the reverse strand, counting down.
CAACGAATTCGGCGTGGCGGCCGTCATCAACGCAGGCCGCGACACATGGCTCGTCATACTGATGCGGACGTGCCGCATGCTCGCTTTTGGCGCCGTGTCGCTCATCTTTGCCCTCTTCATGTCGGCACTAAACTACTCTGATTCTAAAATTGGCCTGTTCATGACTGCGACGCTCGCTGGAGATGTCGTCCTGAGTCTAGTGGTGACGCTGGTGGCAGATCGAGTTGGTCGGCGGCGTGTGCTCTTTGCTGGAGCTGTGCTCATGGTTCTCTCGGGACTCGTGTTTGTCTTTTTTGAGAATTATTGGATTTTGCTCTTTGCTGCGGTTGTGGGAGTTGTAAGCACTACCGGGACTGACTTTGGTCCGTTTCGATCGATTGAGGAATCCACGCTGTCGCATCTCACAAGGCCGGCGACAAGGGCTGATGTGCTTTCTTGGTACGTGACTTCTTCGTCGCTGGGGTCTGCTATTGGGACGGAGGCTTCGGGTAGGATTTTGCAAGTTTTGAAGAGTCGTCGAGGAGAGGCGTCAATCAAGGACTTGTATCACGCTATATTCTGGCTATATGTCATTACTGGTGGTATATCTATTGCGCTTACTCTACTTATGAGTAAGAGATGCGAGATTGACAAAACGGTGAAAAAGTCGCAAGATGTTACTCAAGCTGCTGAGCCGTTGCTGGAAATGCAGCCCAGAGCGAGCATACACCGGACCCATGACGACGATGAGGAGATTGATAGCCGTTTAGGGAGCCCAACGCCGGTCATGGCTGAGAGCAAGTCAGCTAACCCATGGCTGCGTAAGTTGAGGAACCTTACCGGACTATCAAATGGGGACTTGGAGTCTCGCTCCATCATCATCAAGCTCTGGATACTCCTCACCATTGACTCACTTGCAGACGGCATGGTTTCGTACGGACTTACAAACTACTACCTGGCCAAAAAGTTTGACCTTGCAGAGTCGTACCTCGGCGACATAATGTCAGTGTCGTACATTCTCATGGCAGTATCTACTGTCTTTTCTGGCCCGTTGGCTAGGTACCTGGGTCTCATCAACACCATGGTTTTCACGCACTTGCCCTCCTCTGCTGCGGTATTGCTGTTCCCTGCACCGCAGAGCCTGGCTGTCAGCATAGTATTGCTGTTCATACGGACGGGGCTGAATAACATGGATCAGGGCCCTAGAGCAGCGTTTATTGCTGCTGTGGTTAGACCAGAGGAGCGTACTGCCGTCATGGGTATTACCAGTACTTTGCGTACGTTGGCTGCCACGATTGGTCCGAGTTTGACTGGCTTCCTGGCGGATACAGATAGGTTTTGGATTGCGTATGTTATTGCTGGAGCGTTGCGCATTGGTTATGACCTGGGCTTGTTTTACCTTTTTATTGGTATAAAGATGCATGCTTATGAGACTACCGACGATACGGGCCATGACGACGGCAATACCGATGGAACAAGCAGAGGAAGGGAGGACGACAGATGACAGTCATTCAAATGTAGCACACCACTGGCTAGAAATAGAACTAAATACGCATCATGATAACTAATTTGTTGATCATTCGCGGAAGAGTCAAAGCCTCTAATTGCTGCCCTGTGACTCGTCCCACCACTTCAAAACCCGAAGTGCTTTCAACGTCAACCATTTTGAAGGCTTTCCGACCCCTTCATTCATATTTACCCACCGGCGACCCGGATGATCCCATTCAAGCAGCCACTTGCCGTCCTTCGTCCTCTTAGACCGAAGAATCTCAATCGCCTCCTTCAGTCGTGGATCGGGCTTCTTGCCATCATATAGGGATGTGGCTCGCATGTAATCCAGACCCCAAAGGATATTGTAATGCCACCTACTCGGGAATAAAAGCTCTGTGTACTTTTCCTTCACGGGCTGCCCAGTGGTCAAACGTCGAAACATATCTCGCTTCAAGAGATACTCCTCGCCTGACCTCCTGCCTTCCCTGGACTCAGGAGTTCCTCCATCTGTTGCCCTTTCAAACTCCAACAGTCCTTCAAGAACGCTAATAGTTGAATCAATCGAAGATCGCACAGAACCCCTCTCGCGCTCGCAATTCCAGCCACCATCATTAAGACGAGTCTCAAGAAGAGTCTTAATGAGCGGCGCCATGTCAACACCAAAATACGCCCCGTCAGCAGCCGCCCGTCCGTTGATGCACTCTTCCACCTCACCGTCCCAGAATCGTTGACCATCATGATCCCAGCGACAGTTTTCGCCAACAAGCTTGACAGTCCTCTGAGCCGAGGCGCAATCTGGATTCAAACCCATCTCTCGCAGCTCAGTCAGTACCCATGCAGTCGAATTGAACGGCTGCGCTTTTTCAAACTCTTCCCTCGTGGCGTCGCTCGGTGCAAAGGAGCCTCCTGCCCATTGCCCGTCGGCATCTTGGTAGGAAAACAGTTCCTTACCCCAGCCCTCAGTTACTATTTTATTCCTCTCTGCAGACCAGACGGGTTCTGGCTCGCAGAGCAAATCACGCATTACTTGCCATCGGATGCTGGGATCCGAAGACAGGAGCCACTCTATAACTGCGCCGTCCTTGATTGTCATGGTTGTGGCTTCAGATTGAAGGTGAGACCTGAGATTTGTGTGTAATAACTGAAATTGTTTGACGGAAGGTGAACCATTATTTATGGTTTATTGCTCTGGTGGTGTTCGAATGGTTGACAAGCGTCACAATTCGCGCCGTTTAGAAATGAACACCACTGACAGGTGTTAAGTTTCACGCTCATGCGGACGTTTGAAGTGTAAAACGCCAAAAGAAGGTATTATTATTCAGGATGAATGTAGTCGTGCCAAGTTCGGTAGCGCAACAACCCCTTGTGCTGCGACTCACTAACAACTTGTCACGCTATCCACGACGCTAAATGTCAAGCCACGCTGGTGATCATCCGACTCTGCATCAGCGCCAACCCCGCATCTTCATTTTTAAGGAAGGTCGTTCGACGCCATCAGCAAATTAAGTGTGAAGTCAAGTTGAGAGATGTACACTGGTCGAGGTTTTGTGTTTAGCCTCAAACACGGTACAGCCACTTCAGGCTAGATTCACGAGCAGTTTTCAAAACGTCTCTTGGCAGCTGACACTGTTAGTGCCCAGCCATAGCAAGTCGTGGATTGAGCAAAGAATTCTCGATATCTTGAGTTACATATTCTGTACTGCAAAGTCCAAAGACTATCTTCTAGCCAGCACCGACTGTCTTTGAAGCTACTTCAAAGAACATAGCGGAAGTTGCGTCCATAATTCTCAACAGCTTCCTCTTGTACTATGTCATCCTGAGTGACAGCATCCTGAGCGTTTCCGTACTTTTCGTCAAGTTTCTTGTTCTCCCTGACGAGCCAAAATCTCAAAAAGAGGGCAAGCAGCGTTACAAAGAACATGAAGGCAGCGCAAATGCTATGACCCTTGACGTAGTCGGGCTTGTCCGTGCTGGGGTATACTCGGGTGCCCAATAGCGGCCCGCATTGTCCAACCAAGTTGAGCATGACCACACCTGCTCCACGTCTCTCATCACTTCCTTGGTTATTCAATACCCAGGGCAGCACATTCGCTATGGTAGGGAATACACCAGCAGCAGCGAGAAAGGCACCAGCGTACCGGACAGAATTGGATGGGGCCGTGCCGAGCATGATGTAACCGACGCCGGCAATGATGGACAAGATGATGACCGTGAAACCTCGTTGCTGTGTTCGGTCGGCAATGTAAGTGGTGGCCAAAGTAACGATAAAGGCGGCAAAGTATGGGGGAGCCGATAGACCTTGTGCATTCAAACCAGAATATCCTGATATTCAATTAGCATCAGGTAATGGAAAGGGGAACACTAATCACCTCCGTGGCCACTCACCCATGTCATGCAGAATAGTCGGTAGAAACACCGGCAACGACGAATAGGAAACGTTGCATGAAAAGTAAATCATTGCCGTCACCCACGCCTTCAAATCGAGCAGCGTCGAAAACGTCTCCTTCCAGCTGATACTACCAACCCGGGCTGCCTTGCCTGCCTGCCTGACACCACGCGCATAGGCAATTTTCTTCTCTTCATCGGTGAGATACCACGCTTCATGAGGAGACTTTGGCATGGCAAAGTACGTGACTACAGACATGATGAGCACCGGGCAGCCCTCCACGAGGAAGAGAAGTCGCCAATTGGCTAGGCTGGAGTGACCAGCCGTAATCCCGTATGCCAAAGCACCAGCAAAACAAGTGGCCAGGGGAGCGCCAGAGAAGAAGATTCCTATGCGCAGGCCAATTTCCTTGCGGAGGTAGAAGAACGAGAGTAGATAGATGGCACCAGGCCCGTAGCCGGCCTCAAACACGGCAAGAAAGAATCGACAGACCATCATGCCCGCCCAGCTTGTGGCTCCAGCCTGAGCTGTGGATGCAATGCCCCAGCCTAGGACAATGAAGGCAACCCATTTCTTGGGCGAGACAATCTTGAACATCAATATCAGTGGCTCGAAGAGGATGTAGGCAATGTAGAAGATTGTGAGCAGCCAATCATATTTGTTGCTGTCGAGGTTCAGGTCTTCTGACATTCCAGCGATACGGGCATTGCTAAAGTTGCTCATGTTAAGAATGTCAGACATGAGGGCTATATTGACGGCATACTCACCCAATATTGGATCGGTCGAGGAACGAGAGAAGGACTGTTGTGTGAGTGAGAGAGTCCTCTGTCAGTCAACGCGCAACCGAGGCAGCAGGGAATAGAAGATTACTCACACAAGAAGCACAGAAGCATTAGAAAGTTTTTGTCAGTCTTCCTGCGCACTCGTGCCTCGAGACCTGGATTCCGAGCCATCTCCTCGACCAGGACTGATGTGGCGCCGCATTCATCGACGCCATCTTCTAGGCGATCCTTGGCGACAGGGTCGCTATCCACCGTCGTCGACATCCTTGTGAAGTCGTCCTTGCAATGTCGCTGCGCGAGATGTATCTTTCTATAGTTATCGACAACAGCTTGAGTGTGAGCTTTCAGTCGAAAAAAACACGCTTTTGCTCCAAAAGGCTTTACAAGAACACGTTTGCGGGAAATTGGGCGCGATCGGGGAGAGACATTGTGCCGCCGATCCCCGGACTTTGCACAGGGCGACGGGCGACTCTCCTGTGTCGGAACCCGGGGGTGGAGATTTCGGCTCCATCTACCCGCTCTACCACGTCGTACTGCCGCCTTTATTGCCGACTCGTAAGTGAGCTATGGGTGTATTGGAAGGTCTTAAATTCTTGCTATTTGATCTTTTGAATCTAGTATTGGAGTCTGCTCGCTCATATGAATTAGACTATGTTTTATACTTATATCATTTAGCTCGGCTTCAATAGATAGACATCGCTGTCAGGTTTCCAGGAATGTATCCGCTCTGTCCTTTCCAAGTGCATTAACGTCTTCGGAAGTGCTATACTTAAAGTCGCCCTACAGAATGAAAATGCTGCGCAGCCAGAGTTTGTAATGCAAATCCGGAACCATATTGTGTTTTCCACCGTCCTTGCGTCGATGAACCAAGAGGAATAGCCCGAGGCCCACACAAAACCTTTGACCTTTTCGTGGACCATGTCAATGTCCCTCTGCCCGTTACCAGCTTGGACGTTTACTATATCCGTAGCCGCTCGATGGAATTATAGAGCTGTTGGCATTGATTGAGGATATAACGGATTGCAACCCGCAGCGTGAAGTCGACCTGGCATGCTATTCTATAAATCACAGACAATGGCCTCTCAGAGTGTTTGGGCCAATCAGACTGATGGGAACCGGGCATGCGTAGCAATGTCATACTGGCGAGCGACTTCCTGAAATGGTGACTGCAACCAGTCTGGGTAGGAGCAAAGCATAGGACAAGAAATGAGACGACACCTTCAGGTAGGTAGCATAATTAGGAGATGAGCCTTTGCAGGATTCTAGCAGACTAACAACGCAGCCGCAGGCAGGGAAAATAATGGTTAGGTTAGTTCGCTTGTTTTCAATGAAGTTGAAATTTCTGGTCTTATAATTGCCGAAACAACTGAACAGCATCGCCGCGTCGGACATCCCGTAGCCAATAATGAGAAGGCCAACATTGTGAGGTATAGTTGAGGCAGGCGAACCAGAAGATCTTATAGAAACTGTAGTTTGTAGATGTTTGGATGAATTGCACGCTCCCTTATTTATACCATTGAATTCACCAGATACGCATTAATCCTCAAATTTCTGGCGTAGACCCTGTCTGAACTACAGGATCCAAAATAGGAAATCTATCCGAGTACGGCTGCATTGGCCTCGGTCATACCCCGCATACTCCTCCTTGGCTTACCCCAAGTAAAGTCCTCGCACATTGTCGAGGGCATAGGACAATTCCGACTCTTATTCTTGTATCATAATATGCCATTATAGCGAATTTTCTATACGAGATATTGTCTGGAACCCTACGTACTTTGGCGTCCACAGTCAACCTTTCTTTTCAGCAACGTTCTCAGCGACGAATCAAACCCCCACGTCTTCCGGTCGTTCCGGCATTGAAATACGCAGAATGCAGCGAATGCAGGGCAAAGTCTGTATTGTCACCGGATCATCGTCTGGTCTAGGTCGAGCAATTTCTCTTACATATGCAAAGGAAGGCGGCCTTGTTATTTGCGCGGACCTCAAACCCGAAGCCCGTCCGGACGTTGAATCCGAACTGAGGGCAAATACACATGACTTGATCCGCGAAAGTGGCGGCTTAGCAATCTTTGTGCAGACGGATGTTACGAAGCCTGAACAGGTGGAACGTCTGGTACAGCGCGCCGTAGAAGAGTACGGCCGTCTTGACGTGTGAGTGCCCGACTCGTCTCGCCGTATGCACATGCTAAACATCTAACTACCAGAATGGTGAACAATGCTGGGATATGTATCGAGGCCAACCGAGCACCTGCCATGGTACATGAGACGTCGGAAAGCGATTGGGATGCCACCATGTCTGTCAATGCCAAATCCGTGTTTCTGGGCTGCAAGTACGCATCTGCGCAAATGCTCAAGCAGGATTTACTCCCATCAGGTGACAGGGGCTGGATCATCAATATTTCGTCCATATATGGGCTGGTAGGCGGACTTAGAATCCGTGAGTGAGCCAAAAGGAAAATGATAACTAATGCTAACGTCAAAACAGCATGCTATGCAGCTTCAAAGGGAGCTGTGTCAAATCTGACCCGGCAAGTCGCATTAGACTATGCGGAGTCACGTATACACTGCAACGCAATTTGTCCAGGATGTAAGTACAAGTCCCCTGAATAGCTTAAAACATGATTGCTTATTTGCAAAAACACAAAACCCTGTAGATACCGACACTGCAATTTTTAAAACTACGACCAAGACCGTTGACCCAGAGACGATTGCCGCAATGCACCCGCTACGCGGCGTTGGGAGACCGGAAGATGTTGCAGGCGGCGCCATTTTTCTCGCAAGCGACGAAGCAAGGTGGATCACGGGTACTTGCCTATCAATCGATGGAGGCTTTGTTGCAAAGTAGTCATAATAAGAAACTTGCATTTCATATGTTTGAGTAAGACTCTTCTAGCCGCCGTGGTAACCGAGCAGCGGGTTGCGAAGTACAAAGAAAATACCAGCGGAATCGTTGCTATAGCGCCAACTACAAGTCAGAGCTTTGAGCCATATCTGCGCATTAAGGAGTATATCAGATGGGCGCTGAAAGGCTCTCAAATGCGTGAACAGAGTAGCGTTTGTCTCAACACTAGAAGCCTCAGCTGTCGAGAAGTCGCGAGGCAAGAGTTTTGGTCATGTGGTCAGAAGCAAGATCCGGAATTAAAAGAAGCGCCGTGATATAAATCATAAACCGGAAAAAATGGCCGCTGGCAAGACCATGTCGAGATGAACTTGTCTTGGCTGAAGCTAGCATAGTCATATCGGAGTTGTTCTGTTTGTAAACAGTTTAGTCACAGGGACGAATCGGATCAGGTTTTGTAACTTAGTTTCTTTTATTTCATCAAGACGAAAAAGGGTCTTGGAGAATAAAATCTTGTTAGATATGACGTTGCATGCGTTTCCCTATAAAAGCCATGCCTGCACCGAATGCCAGCCGTACACCAGGACAAAAAAGCCAATGTTGAAAGTCAAGAAAAAAAGAGGCTCACGGTCAAAGGCGGTGATACAAAAGAAAGGAAGTAGAACAAACCACATACACACACACACATGAGAACCGTGAGCCAGCATTTCTTTTTGGGTTTCAAGAGTTTTTTTCCTTTTTCATTTCGTTACGCCTTCTAGAAAAAATTTCTCGGCATCGCCGCAACAAACAATGCCCATGCTCACTCCTCCCTTGTGTTATTTTCACCCTCTCTCTCCACTTCCCTACTCCCAACAACATAAACTATTATTTCAACATTTATGCGGCGGTAAGGGCCTTGCGGAGACGGGCACCACGCTGGCGGGTGTTGAGGCGCTCACGGCCAACAACCTGGTCAGACTTCTGGACAACCTCCTCACCCTCGGTCAGGATAAGTTCGATGTGGCAGGGGTTCGACATGTAGGGGTTGATCTGCGACAGTGTTAGTTGAAAAAAAATACATTGCTGGCCCTGATTCATCGGCGGCTCATGTTGCAACTGGACTCGAGAATATTGACAGGTCTCGGCTGGGGTGAATACGTACACGACCGTGGGCACGGTACGTCCTTCTGCGCTGCTTGGGGGCCTGGTTGACCTGGATGTGCTTGACAACCAGGGCGCCAGTGTCGAGGCCCTTGGCATCGGCGTTGGCCTCAGCATTCTTAAGGAGGTTGAGGAGGTACTCGGCGGACTTGATGGGCCAGCGGGCTCTGGTGACACCGAACTGCTTGCCTATTGAACAATACCAGTCAGCAAAACATGTTCTCCCTGATGGTCAATTTTTTCGTTTCTTCTCCATCCATCACATTGCGTAATCGATCTTAAACGTTCATGATAAACTGGAGGGTGGCTGATATTTTTTATCCCGTCGTACCTTGAGCAGTGCGGCCGGTACCGCCAGCGTAGCGGCGCATGGGGACAGCCTCCTTGTGATCCTTGACGTTCTCAAGGAATTGAACAGCACGCTCGAGCTTCCAGCCGTTGATGGCCTGGGCGGTCTCGCGAGTGTTCTTGAAGGAGACACGGAGGTAGGCACCGCGGGCGCGGGCCGACTTGGCGGGCTGAATCTCGGTCGCAGCGTATCGGACCTAATTAACACAACAAATCCAAACGGTCAGCCCATCTTGTATCTCAAAATTTGTGCCCCCCGGTGTTGGCTTGTCGATAAACATTCCAATCGGCGGGCATCGAGGAGCATCGCGAGTCCGGCGGGGGGGAACGAAGTGTAGGGGTGCGGCAGAGAATATCGCAGAATGTACGGCAAATTCTTCCATCATCGAAATTTCGTGTCTTGAATGCATGTACTCGCGTTGTCCTGGGGTATCGTAACTCACCATCTCGACGACTTGGTTTGGTGATGACTGGGTTCGACTACCGGTGCGTTCGCTGCTGGAGTAGAGAATTTCTGAACTTTTGCCCTAAAGGCACTTGGGGGCTTGAACTTCGCTTACCCGTTTGGGAAATGCTTTAGGGTTTGATTGCCCTGAAAGACGTGCGTGTGTAAGCGCACCACCAACAAAAAATGATACGAGTTGATGTGCAAGAGCCGCAACAGAATTTTAAAATTACGAAAATAACCACATAAACTATTATTTTAACAGTCTCCAGAAGAAAAGCATTGCACTCTCTCGCAACAGCTGAAGTGAAGCAAAATTTCACCACCTAATACGTATATGTTCATCGCATCACCTGACTGGTGGGCTTCAATGCCGCACGTGATCATTACACCGATTCGGGTCGATTTTTGGCATCGGAAAAATGGAAAGGCCGAGTTTCTCGAAATCTGCATGGCGCTAACCGCAATTGGTAATTGGCGGGACCGCTTTTGAGCTGCTGGCAGAAAAGCTTCAAAAATTTCTTTCCCAGCCAGCGACAAAGTGAATTGTGTCCCGGCAAGCCTATACAGGACAAGCATCTACTTAGTCCACGACTGCCAACAAACGTCTAGGATTTGCTTCCTGTTGGCCTGAAACCGAAAGACAACTCTCTGTTGTCTCTAATTTTTTAATTCCTTTGAGATAATCAGCAAACCATTTTCCAAATCTCCAATGGCACCTTTTGCAGGACGTGGAGGCTCGCGCGGCGGCCGAGGCGGTTTCGGTGACCGCGGTGGTCGTGGCGGCGCTCGTGGAGGTCGCGGAGGATTCGGTGGAGGATTCGGTGGTCGCGGTGGTGGTGGTGCTAGAGGTATGCTTTTTCATTTATTCATCGGGGAGAATGGTGCCCGAGAGCGCAAATGTACTGACTTGTCTCGCTTCAAAGGTGGTGCCCGCGGTGGTCCTCGTGGCGGCGGCCGTGGAGGCCCTGGTGGTCGCGGTGGCCGAGGTGGTCGTGGTGGTGCCGCTGGTGGTCAAAGGGGCGGTTCCAAGGTCGTCATTGTAAGTTGAATCCCTTGTGGTGTGGTGATGTGATCTTCGCATGTCCCAAGATGCTAACTTCGTCTCTTTAGGAACCCCACCGTCACCCCGGTGTCTTCGTCGTCCGTGGCGGCAAGGAAGACGGCATTGCTACCCGCAACTTGACCCCTGGCGAGTCTGTCTATGGCGAGAAGCGCATCTCTGTCGACGAGTCGGTCCAGAACGACGACGGTACCACGACGACCACCAAGGTCGAGTACCGCATGTGGAACCCTTTCCGAAGCAAGCTGTGCGCTGGCATCGCTGGTGGTGCCGACAACATCTACATGAAACCTGGCGCGCGTGTGCTGTACCTCGGTGCTGCCTCTGGTACCTCCGTTTCTCACGTTGCTGATCTGGTCGGTCCTACCGGCTATGTCTACGCCGTCGAGTTCTCCTCTCGCTCTGGCCGTGATTTGATTGCCATGGCTTCGAAGCGTACCAACGTCGTTCCTATTGTCGAGGACGCCCGTCAGCCCGCTCGCTACCGCATGATTGTCCCCATGGTCGATGTCATCTTTGCCGACGTTGCCCAGCCCGATCAGGCTCGCATCGTTGCCATGAACGCCAACTGGTTCCTCAAGGTTGGTGGTGGTGTGCTCATCTCCATCAAGGCCAACTGTATTGACAGCACTGCTCCCCCGGCGGAGGTGTTCGCCGCTGAGGTCCAAAAGATGCGCGCGGAGGCCATCAAGCCCAAGTTCCAGCTGACCCTTGGTATGTTTTCGCAAATCTTCAGTTCAGAGTATGCACAGCGATGCTAACGTTAATGTCCAGAACCCTTCGAGCGTGACCACTGTTTGGTTGCCGGTGATTACGTCCGCACCAAGGCATAAGCAAATTTAAAGAACATTTGTAGCCTGCTGTTGGATTTTGTTTGATTCCCCTTTGCAAGGCATTTAATCCATAGTTGGTTTTCGCGATGATTGGTCATTTTGGTTTTCTGTTAATGGCTCCTTTTTTAAGGCGAGAGGCGTTCCGGGATTTTTTGGGGGATCTTTCTCGTTGTACATGCCTTTGTAGTATTCGGCGTTCAAGCCAATAAAATCTAGAAGCATATTACATGTGTTATAGTTCTGCTCTTTATATTTGCATATGTATTGTCTCCGTGTTAAATTGTTCTTTCATGTGCTATCTGTCTACTATTCAGTATACGCCGCCCTGATTGGGGACGCTGCCAAATTTTTTATTTCTTTCCCCTCTTTTTACTTGGTGCTGTTGCTGTTGGCTTTGTTCATCGGCGTAGGCGGGATGCTGGTATGGTGGTTACCCTACACCCGTCAACTCGATAGAAACGTCGCCACATATAGAAAGACCGCAAGTTTTCAGTAAGTTGTTTTGTTTGTGGTGAGAGATTCTCCCTAGTTACTGCATACTCATATTATATGTGATTTATTTCTATTGTGGAACAGACACGTATTGCACCCAACTCTCGTGAGGAACATGTTGCGCGGATACGCCGTTGGTTAAGAGGCTGTGCGCATACTCAATGTGCAACAAATGCCTCCGGCGGAGAGTGCCACATGGCAACAATAGTTTATACTCTTTGAATCTTCCAAACACATGAATTCTGCGCTCACAAGAGGGTAACGTCAGGGGCGTCTTGTACCGTAGTCGGAACTTACAGTGCGCAATATGCTCGCATCTGGGGACAGATTTGGGACATTGATCCCAGCAAGACACCACAGTAAAGTACCGGGGCCGAAAATAAGTCGCACCACTTTCTGGCATTAGATAAGGGTAGCATTGCGTGATAGGAAGCTAGAACCAGGGGTAAGGTATGGCAACTGGGCGTGTGAATAAGGAGGAGCACATCTAATCAACCCATGTTCCGTATGCATGTACCAAACGACCTTACGAGTACGAACGTAGAGCGAAGGGAGGTGGGGAAAAAATGGCGGACGTCGGCCATGCAGACCCGAAGCCAGAGCTTGTCACTGATAGTGAAGAGTGCCAAACAGGCAAAAGCAGCAGTAAATCGGACCCTTCCACCCACCGAGTGAGGCTCGTTGTGGCGAGCGGGTCTAGAACTGAGCGGGAACCAAGTTATCAGATCCGGATGCAGGTAGTGGTGCGGTAGGGTTTCGCGTCGCCGACGTCGGGCAAGGCCGCACGCAATGTGTTGGGTACGGGAGCAACGGGCCGAACACCTATTAAGGGACAACATTCATCATTTTCCATGAATGAATGGAATCCATGAGTCTTTGCCCTAAATATTTGCTAGTTACAGAGTCGTCGCACGAGGAGAGAGGCGACTTGGCGGATGGTGGCGAGGGAGGCCGCCGTTGTGTGCGCAGTACAGTACAGTGCGCGATTGATAAGATGATCAGATTAAAAAAGTTAAATTTCCACAGGCATCATGGTTGGGCAAGGGGGCTTAATTGGCCAGGGATACTTTTCGTTGAGGATTCAAATGGCTACGATCTCCATGACTACTCGTATTTATTGTTACTTGCTCCATACCGTACCTGACCGGCATTCAAAAGTAATTACAGTACGTATCATTCTTCTTTTTAATTAGCATCGCGTGCCAGGATGGTGAGGCACGCAGCGTTGGACCCGAGGCTCCGGTTCTCGGGTACTCCATGAGGCTGCATGTGGCTCCGATTCAATGAAGAGATACGGAGCACATGTCGTATCGTACGCGGAGGAAGCAGGTAATGTGCGAGCTTAAGGAAGTGTTGCGTAGAATATGTCGGATATGCTTTCCATCTTCAACACCCTGGCATCAGGAATATCGAAAACAACTCGGAATGCTTTGCATGGTCCCGATACGGCTAGAATTCCCGGCCGACCGAGGGTGCGGCGGACGTCAGACTCAAGTAACAGAGCACCATGAAGCAGGATACCTTACTTGATGAATAGAAGCAGAGCGTCATGACGCATTCCAGCACAAAAAAAAAAGAAAGTAAAATGGTGATGCGGTCTGCCAAACAACGGTTAACGGCGCCGCACATGATCGGACGCAGGTTGGGGGATCCCGAGCCATCTAGAGTGGTGGGAGAGAACAGCCAGACACTTCCGAAGCCGCAGAGGAGAGATGCCCACCCGCCAGCCAAATCCACGGTGTGTCGCCGCCGGCAAGCCCGCTTCCGGGGAGGACACGGCCCTGCCATACTCGCACTGTGACGCTGGCCCCGGTCCTGTTTTTCGCACTGGCCACGCAAGAATTTTTATCAGATGCGACTGACAAACGCGACTTGAGACATGAGGATGCTAGCATTGGAGCTGGTGCTCGTGCTCTCAGAATCATCTGAGTACCGTGAATAATGACGCAGGCGCAATCATAAATTATTCAACAATGTTCCGGCCGTCTACTTTTCTGGCCTGGTGAAGGAATAAACAGAGTCACGCCATTGTGCGTATCAGCAGCAATGCGAAAGAAAACAGGGTATGTGTTCTGGATTGTGGTTCTATCCAGCTAGCAACATCCCTTCGCCCTTGGCATAGTACTAGTAGCTTTTTCAGGTTACTAGCCGCATTTTGGAGAGCACCGTACTGTAATCGTATGCCTCCTCCCGACTTTTAATTACTGAAACCGCCCGCCTGGCTAATAGTGAGCAGTATGTTACGAGTATTTGGTCCCTAGTCGTAAGTGTAATTAGAGAACGGGCCTTCCAATTACCTGATGTACATACCGAGGTCACATCCCGGGCCACCCTGGCGCGGAACCGTGTGCGCACCCGCACTGTACAACTGATTGATAAGAAACAAACAACGCACCTAACGCACAGCAATCAACGCGTAAGGACAGTGGCTCCATTCACGACTACGATATGAATCAAGGAGAAGGTTGCGTCGTGAAGCGTCAATAGCATCGAATGCCAACCCCAGCGCGAACCCGCAAAGTGTTTACACACGGCGTTGCGCCTCATCAATCATGAAGTCATGCACAGTCATGCTGCCAGTTATCATCCAGTAATCGAACCGTCAGGACTGTCTGCAGGCCATTTAGAGTGGTCCACGGTGTCGAAGACCCACCAAATCCCCGGCCTGTCCGCTCTTGTTTGAGAAGCTGGCCCGCTAGAAGCCACTAAAAGGCGACTGATCAATCCTGACCCAAGCACCGCATCAGAAGGCCGTACCTGCAGCGAAAGTAGGTACCGTGCGAAAGGAGTACACAGTGCGAACCGGTCTGGGATCAACTTGTTGTCGGCCGCAACCTCTTCGCACACTTGGTCGGGTGAGGTCCCACAGCACACCACCGCCGTTCCAGCGTAGGGAGCCCCGGTAATAGACGGCGCTACTCGTACGCCCGCTCAAGCCTCGGCGGCCACCGGTTCCGCGCACTGTAGTACTCCGTACTGCGGCAAAGGATTTGCCTTTTCTACCCATCGGCCCTCCCCCACGACTCAACTTTCTCGTCCCATCCAACTCAACATACTCTTCTACCTGACTTCTGCAATCAATCAGATAATTCCCTTGTTACGCAGCAGTCAATTCAAACCTGTCAATCAGTATTTTCTATTCAATCCGACACCATCGTTTTGCCACCGCTTCGCCTGCCGTACAGACATGCCGGCATTGCTCTGACGGCGAATCCTTGCAAGCACCCAACAAACGCTGGCACGCGCTTCCGGTCAGTCACAACCACTTTACGCCAACGCCTACCGACGACACCCTGAAACACGCAACAACACGCCTCTTTAACCACCACACACCCTACCTTCAAAACTGCAACAGCTACGCCTACAATGGTTGAGTCGTTGCTGCAGACCATTACAACGCGGCAGCTGGTCGCCTCCGCCGGGGACTCTATCCCCACCGAGCCCTTCTCGGGTCCGTCTGCCGCGCCTTCATTGACCTACTCCGACGAGTCGGACGACCAAGAAGAGCCCATACGCCCGCTGCAACAACGCCAGCGCCGCGCCTCGACCAGGCTCATTGCTCAGAATGCCGAAGATATTCAGCGCATCACCGGTGAAACGACTGCCGAGTTTGTCGGTCGCTGTTGTGGCGGCGGTTGCTGCTTGGTCGGCGGAAAGCGACGCGAAGGCGTCGAATATCAATATGTCACACTTCCAGACAATGATGCCTTCAAATCTCTTGGCCTCAAGATAGAAGACGAGCTTCCCGTCAACCTGACCAACGTTACCGAATTGCCTGAAAAGACCATCTCCTTCAAATCTATTCCCCGCCCCATCAGTGGCCCTGCTGTGTCGCCTTCGGATTCGGGGATCTCCATGAATGCTGATGGCGAGAGCTCCAACCCTTCTGTTGCGCCGCTTGAGAAGGCGGCCCGTTCTCTTAGCCTTGATAGCATCGACACTGCTATTCAACCCCCAAAATATGTACAGCCTCATCCGCCGTACAGTGTCTACCCCGCGAAGATCCACTCCGCTCGTGAGCTGACCAAGGTCGGTGCCGAGAAGCGAACCTACCATTTTGACCTGGACGTCACCAATTACCCTGATGAAGAGTCCAACGACTTCAAGGTCGGCGGTGCCATTGGTGTGGTTGCTCCGAATAGCGAGACGGTTGTCGAGGAGATTCTTGACCGACTTCTCATTCCTCGCTTCCAGCGCAGTAAACCCACACTCATGCAGACAACTACTGGCCGCTGGCCAACAGTCTGGGGTGATGACAAGCCCCGCGAGCTCGTTACTACCCGCCGCGATGTTCTTTCTTGGTGCACTGATCTTCAGTCATATCCGCCCACCAAGACTCTACTCCGAGTTTTGGCGGAACATGCGACAGACGAAGAGGAGAAAAAGATACTCATGTTCCTGTGCTCCGCCGAGGGCCAAGGAACGTTCTGCGATATCCGCACCGGTCCCCATATCACTGTGTCACAGCTTCTGCATGCTTTCCCCAGCACCCAACCACCACTGGACGACCTTCTCTCTGCGCTTCAACAGCTCATGCCGCGCTTCTATTCCCTTTCCAACGACCCTCATGAGTCCTTCCAGATGCGCGATCTCAAGCAGCACCGCCTGATCGAGATTGCAGTCACCGTTCACGAGACGAATGATTGGCGAACAGGCTCGCGCACAGGTCTTGGCTCTGGATTCTTTGAGCGCCAAGCCCGCCGGTTCCTTGCTGCAAAGGAAGCTGGCGAGGCTAACCCAGAGATTTATATTCCCATGTTCAAGGGCTTGATGGCCAACCCCCTGGCAAAAGAGTTTAACTCTGATGGCCCGATGCTTCTGATCGGAGCTGGCGTGGGCATTGCTCCATTCCGAGGATTCGTCCAGCGCCGACTAAAGTCCGCCAGCTGCGCCAACAAGGTGTGGGTTCTGCAGGGCATCCGTGACTCGCTTGTCGATGAAATTTACAGTGGCGAGTGGGGAGTCCATGAAGAAGAAGTCAAGCGTGTTGTGCAGAGCCGACGCGGCGAGAACAAGTATGTCCAGGAGGAAGTGCGTCACCAGGCCGACCTGGTATGGTACATTATTAACTCGGTCGACGGCCGTGTCTTTGTCTGCGGCAGCTCCAAGGGTATGGGCGAAGGTGTCGAGGAGGCCCTCATTGATGTTGCCATGTCCAAGGGCAATCTTGAGCACGAGGAAGCCAGCAACTTTTGGCAACTGAAGAAGGAAGCTGGCCAGTACATTGCTGAAACCTGGTAACGGCGGCTGGCCTATTTTTTTTTTCAAAACATATGTCTATTCTGCAACTCTACGACATCCTGAGAGTTGGTTTCAGTTTCTTTGTTGGCGCGAATGTCATCTCGTGTAATACGGGTAGGCCAGTGCATTCTAGAAAAGCTGATTATGCGCAAGCATTGGCTTGGCAATGGGACTAAAATAGCAAGACGGATATCATTATCATGGGACAAGGCGTTTCTGTTTTTTCTTTCCATTTTTTTTTCACGATTCATAACATCATGACGCGTCTTGTAAGATATATGCAAGGTGTAATTTTACTCATGTCGGTGGAGAACGATACAACTCAGGTGGAGGAAGATTTATCGCCTGTTAAGAGTGAGGTGTGAAAAGAATATTGCCCGCATTATTGGGCGCTGAACTTTGAAGCGGTGGATCGCGGGCCGAAGATGAGACAGAGAATATACGACATGAAAAACAAACTAGATCCAAGTTGCATTGTATCGTGATTAAATCCAGTAGTTGGCACTCTCATTCTGGAAGAACAGACGAAGTTTACGCGCTTCGGCCTCATCGGAACTGGAGCAACGCGGAACAGGCGAACCACGACTCGGAAGGAGGGTCGGAACGGCACCGATAGTGTCGCCACATGTTGGGGATCACGAAAGAAGCGCGCGCGAAAATCGAGTCCCACTCGTCTTCGAATCTGACAAATCTAACAAAGCCACAACATGCAATACCTTCGCCCGACTCACGTTCCGTGGAGCCACGGAGTTTGCAAGCACCGATTAACCGAAACCAAACTTTGTCATGCAATAGTTAAATTATTGTAAATCAAGCTGCCCCATAGCGGTTCCTTGCGAGTGCCAGCAATGGGAAAAGTTTGAATGGTATAATAGGCCTCCGCTGTGAACGACCAAGGTGGCCAGCTTTAGTGCGAAATGGAATGGTTCCGAAGTGGCTACCCATCCGCGCTGTGCGCTTATACGGTGCAGGAGTTCCTCAACAATGGCGGCTTCTAGAAGCAGAGTAGTGACGGAATTGTGGCATTCCTCTCTTGGTAATGTAGATTACCATAATATGCTAGTTTACTAATTGGGAAAAACTCATATCAAAGTCCGCCGCTATGCTGTGGGCCGTGGGACTAGATGGCGCAATTGACCAATACTGTAAAATCGACCTCGGCCCGCCGCGATTATTTAAATCTGTTTCTTCTGTAGATTGAGCGTGCCTTCCTAATAACGCAATTTAGTCCAAAATCATTTTGATTTTACAGCGATCGCATTCAATTGCCGAAGATCAACTTCTCCAGCAAAAACGCAAGACACCCAAACCAACAACATCGCGAGCACCGTCACAATGACAGTCAAGCTCTCCTCAGAAGCCCTCTTCCAATTCGCAAAAAACAGACGCACATATTACGCCCTCACCAAGGATATTCCCTCAGGCCTCACTCCAGGACGCATCGCCGACATCGTAAGCAACACCATCCTCCACGCCCCATCCTCGTTCAACTCGCAGCCCACCCGCGCAGTGGTGCTCTTTGGCGCCGAGCACGACCGTCTTTGGGACCTGACGCGCGACTCCCTCAAGAAAATTGTCCCCAAAGACAGATGGCAGCCGACAGCGGACCGCATGAACATGTTCCGCGGCGCCGCCGGCACAGTGCTCTTCTTTGACGACGCCGCCACCACGCAGCGCATGCAGGAAAAGTTCCCGCTGTACAAGGACAAGATGCCGCACTTTGCCACACAGTCAGGCGCCATGGCGCAGTATCTGCTGTGGACTGCGCTCGAGGCAGAGGGCCTGGGCGCCAATTTACAGCATTACAACCCCATCATCTCCAAGGATGTGCTCGAGACTTGGGGCCTTCCTGCTGACTGGACGCTGGATGCTCAGCTTGTGTTTGGCGGCAAGACGAATGAGGCTGGTGAGAAGTCGGTGTTGCCGATTGAGGAACGTGTGAGGACGTTTGGTGCTTCTTTGTGAATGAATCAGAGGCTTGGAAATTATAGAATACAAGAATAGATCTTATGTCTTGTGCGAGGTAGTAGCCAAGATGGTTATCCTATATAAGCTGTTTTGAAGAATCTAGTACGAGAATTGTATATCAACATTTTACTCCCTTCATATTTACTTTCAGTTAATTTCTCGGTATGAGCCTTGTCTAAGCTCTCCCAAGCGCCCTAAGTATCTCCAGAGTTGCTCCAGAGTCCGCCGTGGCTACTGAATATGACCATATGAGATACAAATTGAATGTAAGCAGAGTGTACTGGCAGGTTATTACCTAGTGGCGTTAGCGGGGACCGCCTGTTTGTGTGTCCTTTAATGATCTCTATTTTACGCTACCTCTATTCTAAACTATTCGCCTGTAGTCAAACAACAGTCTACTATCTTGATGCCATTCATACGTGTCTAGAAGAGAAGCGTGAATATATAATTGTTGAGCTAAAAGAATTCTAGCTCCGAGTAAGGACTAGGCACCATGGTGAAAAGTCACTTCTTTGGTATCGTCGTATAACAGAGGCCATGCTATCTAGGGGCTAAAGGTCACAATCTCAATGTCCCTATATACCAAATTCAGTCAATCTCTGGTACATACGACCATAGGCGGTAGAAAATTCGGGATCCCGTCCGCTCTCCCATAGACAAGCTACCGACCGGCAGATTAGTAGTTGGGTCGGTGACGACCAGCGAACACCGGCTGTTGTATGTTTTTTGCCTTTTTTTTTTGCCTTTTTTTTCTTCTTTTTTTCTTAAAGCTGGTATTGCCGTTGCTTTATATTTTTCTGCTGCGTTTTTGGTGGCGCTGTTGGTGGCCAGGGTATTCATGCGACCTGTTAATGTGACCTGATGGCGGCTTATGTGTATGAATTTAGCATTGGGGTGGCATCTGCTTCTACATCTAAGATGTTGATTTAGTAACGATAATGAAACAGTTGTTGACAAAGGAACACGTATAGTATTATGCATGTGCGAGGCCTGTATACATTATAAATATGGCTTGTATTGGGTATGTGGTTAAATGAGAAGAATACAATGACAGGGAACTGAGAAAAGGGAAAACCAAGCCTCTAATCGCTATTCACCCGTCCCAATGCCTGTCCCATCTTGATAGTCTGTCCCTTTTCTACCGCCCATTCGAATCCATGCATCTCTTCGCCCTCCACCGTCTTAGTGCCCGGGGCTTCAAAAACTAAAACTATCGTGCTGCCCAGCTGGAATCCACCCATCTCATCTCCACGTCGCAGGGCATGACCCTGCAGGACGGCGCTGGCACCTTCATAGGTTGCCTCGGCGAAGCCAAGGTAGGGCTCTCCTCGCTCAGCAGCCTCGTCTGCCGCACGATCAGCAGCTGTATCCGTCGTCAAGCTATTTGTGCGCAATTCTCTGTCAAAGTTGACCTTGATTGATCCGACGTTTGTCGCACCAACTGGTACATAGGCGAAAAAGCCCCACCGCCAACGCCCAAGCAGTACAACTCGCTCGTTGAGGGTGAAGAGCCCCGGCAGTGTCCTTTGTAGGTACGGCGAGACGCTGTAGAGCTCGCCCGCGAAGTGGCGTCTGCGTTCCACCACCCAGTTTGTCGGGGAGTGAAAGCGGTGATAGTCACCCGGCGCGAGATAGACGACGGCATAGTAGAGCGAGGTTGCCTTGTCCGAGGACAGCATGTCATACCACGGCCTCTCGCCTAGAGCCAAGTCAGCGCGAACTTCTGAGACGGCCCGCTGTGAAGCAAGTGTAGACTGGTCCTTGATAGGATGCTTCTGCCGTGTATTTTCTTGTCCTGAGAGCAGGTCCGGGAGAGTATAGGAGATGCCGTTTACTCTGGCAAACTCTTGTTCCTGGCTCAAGTTATCTTCCTCTCCGACATGCTGTCGAGGTGTTCCTGTAGCCTTGGCACTAGAACTTGCTGATGATGCACTGGAAATGCTGGGGCTTGGAGTGTGTTGCCCAAGGAGTGCGTCGATGCTATAGGTCATTCCCTTGACCTGCTCAATATGACCGCCCTCAATCTGACCGTACTGAAGAATTTTACCATCCGATGGAGAGAGTAAAGCGTACGGATCGGGATCAAGCGGTCGGACACCGGGCTTCAATGTACGGTAGAAGAAAGCCGCAAGGTTCGGGAAAACGTGCAGATCGGGTTCGGCAACCTCGTCGAGGCTGTCACGCAAGTCAGCGTCATGTTACCAGTCTTATTCAAGATCCAGGGACCTACTTGACACCGAAAATGAAAGAGTATAGCTTGAATCCAGGTACGCGCAGATAGTATGGAATTGTCAACTCGTTGAATCGTCCCCAAAGTCGCGAAATGGCCTTGAGCGGTAAGGTGGACATGACCTGGATCTGCCTTTGCATAGTTAGCGCTGCCAATTCGGAAATCAGCCAAACAGGTAGCTTACCATGGTCCGTCTGGACGGATGCGAGGACGCCGCTTAGGTTTCTCGCCATCGTTGCCTTCCTGCTTTTCTCGCTCGCGCGAGGCAACTTTGTAGAACTGCACCAAGCCCAGAAAGCCAATGCCGAGGCCGACAGGAATCTGATACCATTGGATCTTGCTATTGCGAAGCGCATCGCCTAGCCTCTGGGAAAATCGCGGCCGCTTGCCAGAATTAGAGGAGAAGGTGCGTGAAGAGCCAAACGTATGACATTGGAGGCGGTTCGAAGTAAGACCGCTCGAGCTAGTCGGCCGCGAAGAGCAGCTGGCGCAGCGTCGCTGCAAAGTGGCCAGCGCCTGGCCGCTCGACAATCGTGCGGCCCCAAGGCCTATGAATGCCATATCAACTGCGCAAGAGCTTAATAGTGTTGCTATAACCCATGAAACGCGGATGCAATGTTGGTGCTGTGCGTTGGTCTCCTCCGAAGGTCCTCCTCACAGCGGGTACGCTACTAATGTGGCGTCGCCCCGATAGCTGTGGCGTAGGTAGTGGGCTAACATACTACCTGAGGATGGTTTCTCAGCAGATAAATGATAATAACAGGTGACTTAGAAGGTTTCAATAATAAACAAATGCACTGATTTCGGGAGATACATCACTGGGTCCACAGCAAAATGAAATATCTACCTAGTACTAGTTGCTGTCAGCTTCTTCATCGCTATTGCGGCCTGGGACTGCCTTCTTCGATACCTAGTACTAGAATCGCTGCAGTGTCTCGAACGAGCGCTAAGCCCCAATTAGGTACCCATAGTACCTTACTAACGAGGCTACCTCCGCCATGACGAGGTACGTACTCCCAGCCTTGCCTTTCCCCGGCTGTTGTGGAAGCCACGGTGGAATCAAAGGCACACCTTGCTGGGGTTCGCACCATCTGCCACTCCATTGCTTTCTACATCAGTTACTGCGATCTCCTTTCGCTTTCTTTTCCCGCAAAATTTGGTTCTAGGAGGGCCATACATCCTTCCGGTAATCTCTCAGGACCGTTCTCGACTGCATCCTGCATTGTCTGACATGACTTGTCACCACGTCAGCTTGTGAGACGGTGGCGGTAATCTCTCTGCTGGCGCCGGTCGACTGGACGACAAAACGCAACTTCTACCTTGCAGGACCCTTGGCCAGCGCAGATTCACCTGCGATTCTCCACAATGGCCGCCGATTCATCGAATGAATATAATGCCACCGATAATCATGCTCTAGATGGGCTCGTTGTCAACCTCCAGGTTGTGTCTCCGTCTGTTGGGGTAACCCGGCCACTCCTGTTTCCCAGCACTCCTGCATCCACGACGATTAAACAACTGAAGGAGAAGATACGTGAGGCTCTTCCTCTACGACCTGTAGACGAACACCAGCGCTTGATACATCGTGGCAGAGCGTTAATGCGCGAGGATGACAAATTGATCGACATATTTGGCGCTGAAGCTGTAAGTCAAACCTCCGTGGTCCTGCTTGAGCCTTGCTCGTTTACTGACCTTACTGTCTCCAGCTTCAAAAGCCCGACCAACATACGATCCATTTAGTGCTCAGAGATCTCTCCGAGAACCGCCCTTCATCGACCCCAGCTGCTCCTCCGACTTCACATCAGAACCCGACGCCGACCCCTACTACCCCACAGAGGCAACAACCAGCCCATGGCCCGTTTGCATTGCCCGAACAACATGGTTTTCTAAGGCGACCAGCGCCTCCTCAAAGTGCGCCGCCAGTTCCGCATCAACAACCGCCAACACAACCCCAAATGCCTGCTACCATACCAATAGGACAGCAGCTGCCTGAGCCAGCAGCAACGGTTTTCCAACAGCAACACCAGCAGCTGACCGCTTGGCTGAGCCAAATCCAGCGCGATGCCATGGCAAGAGCAATTGTTAACCAGAACCAAAGAGGCCGGGCACAAG
This sequence comes from Lecanicillium sp. LEC01, assembly GCA_002242745.2. Classification (NCBI taxonomy): domain Eukaryota; kingdom Fungi; phylum Ascomycota; class Sordariomycetes; order Hypocreales; family Cordycipitaceae; genus Lecanicillium; species Lecanicillium sp. LEC01. The sequence continues at coordinate 14,455 of NIWZ02000126.1, read as the reverse complement.
GTGGCATGCGCGGAATCGGCGACAATGCTGTGGAGGGCAACGGAGCTCGTGATCCGAGCAGCGGCCGAGCAAGCCCAGCGCCAACTCACACAATTTACCGAGAAGTGCATGGTCCTAATGGCCATAGCTACCATGTTGAAACCGTAATTCGGCCGTCGACCCAAGCCGCGGTTTCCTCTCAGGGAGGCGAAAGCGCATCGGGCGCACAACACAGTTTCCGAGCTAACTCCAGGCCACCTCCGGGGCCCATTGGGGCCGCGATGCAGAGAAGCGCTTCTGGAGCTTCTTTGCATAGTAGAACTTTTGCACAGCCAAGTGTCAACATACCAATGCCATATAGCGGAGGCTCAAGACCGGAGAGCGGCCGCGCAACGCCGGATCCTGCCAGCATCTCAAGATCAGTACCAAGCGTTCTCAATATGTTTACATCTGCTCCACATACTGCGTCACCTTCGCAGGCGGTCGAGCTTTATTTACTTTCCTCTCCTGAGGGTCCTCGAGGTGTATTGATCAACAACGCCACTATGGAGACATTCTACATCCCGAGAGCCAACCCAGTTGAGACAAGATCATACAGCCCTCCACGCGTTCCTGGCATGCGATTTTTTGACCGCCCAGAGTTAGAAGGCAGGAATGAGCCGCCGAATCGTCGACAGCAGAACCAGGTGGAAGAGCCACAGTTGGGACAGCCCCAGGCACCAGCAAACGAGCCACAAGGACCGGCAGCGGTGCCTCAGGGTCTGCACCCCAACAACGGTGCTGCTATTGCCGTTCAGCCTCTACTTATTGTCATTATGTCTTACATTTGGCAAGTGATACGTATAGGGTTCTTTGTTTGGATGTTTACAAGTGCAGACGTCAGCTGGGGGAGATGGCTTGTTGTCTTGTCCGTTGCGGTAGCTATCCTTGCTGCTGGAGCCGGATACCTCGCCCCAGTTGCTGAGTTTCTTTGGCGGCCAGTGAATCGCCGCATGGAGCACATCTTTGCTGGGCTGGAGCATCCAGATGGACAGCCACGGCGTCGCCACCGTCCGACTGGAGCTGAGCCGGATCCTGCGGATATGGCAGCCAGGCTGACAGCGGAGCGAGAAAGGAGGCAGACCACGTTCGGCCGATACTACAGGATGGTAAAGAGGGTTGGAATATTATTCGTTGCCAGCATTGCACCCGGAGTGGCCGAGCGGCAGATTGCTCTTCTTGAACTGGAAGCCAGAATGGAAGAACGGCGCCAAGAAGAGGCAGCGGCACGGGCTAGGGAAGAGGCCACGGCAGCCGGAGCTGCAAATACAGAAGGCGAGGGAGACTCAGCAGAGGCTGAACAAGGTGCCAATACTGGCACTTCTGCGGGCGATGGAACTGCACGCGAAGAGAGTGGTACTTCGGCTACTCCAAGCTTCGCACCGACTGGTGAAGATGGCTCCGGATCACCAACCGGGAATAACGATCGAGCCCCCGCCCAAGAGCCGCTTGTAGCATTGTAAATCTTGTTGTTGAAGAGCCATTAGACGCATACTGTTATTCAATCATTTATGCAAGCGATACGCGCCTGCAAAAGGGATACTTGGACGCTTATACTACTGCCTTGAGTACTGTTTATGTAGCAACTGGTCATTATCGCTCTCGGGATGCTGGTTTCATTAGACGACATAAAGAACAAAATTTTGAGATCGCTATTTCGAAGAGAGAAAGTAAAAAAGCAGCCTAAACACCCAATTGCTCTCTTTGTACGCAACGTACAGTGACGATTGGAGCCATTTGTTGCGCGTTTGCGCCTGTTAATTCTTATCTTATCAGCCAGCTACAGCATCCCTGCACCTAAGGTGGGAGACTGAGAGGTACGTAAACCAACGTCGCCACCTTTCCAGTAGCCTACCCAGACGCATTGAATAGCTGCTCTACGGTCTAAAGCCTTGTCTCCCTCCTTAGCAGCCATTACAATCTTTCCAGAGTGCTACAGACCAAACCACAGCACCGTTCTACCGAAATACTTTGCGCGTCGGCAGGCAGAGTAGCAACGATGAGCGGGGGTTGGAATACAAGTAGGCGTTTGCCATCCAGAGCTTCAAAGATATTCCATGGCTAACCATTTTTGCTTTCTTTGCAGTTGAGTCCGATGCTGTATGCTTATACAAAACCACACCATGAAACTTGTTAGAGATTAACCAGCCATGCTACAGGGCGTCTTTACGTCTCTCATCGAGAACCTTGGTGTCAAGGATGTCCAATTCGAAGAGCTCCTCACACTCGATCCGTCAGAGTTGCTCGCGTTGCAGCCCACTTACGGCGTCATATTCCTCTTCAAATACCCAACCGACAAGCCGTACGCAACACCGGACGGACCCCTTGACGGGAAATTCGACCATGCGGCCTCGGAAAACATGTTTTTCGCTACACAGACAATACAAAATGCTTGCGCGACGCAGGCACTGCTAAGCGTGCTGCTGAACAAGACAGACGCAGTAGATATTGGATCTAAGACGGGCGAGTTTCGCGAATTCACAATGGTGCTCCCGGCCGAGTTCCGCGGCGAGGCCCTCAGCAATTCGGACCTGATCCGCGAGGTGCACAACAGCTTCGCGCGCAGCAACCCCTTTGTCGACGAAACACAGCGCACAGGCGCCGAGACAGAAGACGCATTCCACTTTATCGCCTACACGCCCGTCAACGGCACGCTCTATGAGCTCGACGGCCTGCAGCCGGCGCCCATCTCACACGGCGACTGCACGCAAGAGGACTTTCCGGCCAAGGTGGTGGAGGTTTTGCAGCGGCGTGTGGCCCGGTACGAGACGTCGGAGATTCGCTTCAATTTGCTTGCCATGTGTCGCGACTTGCGGGTACGTGCGCGCGAGTTTGGCGACGATGAGCTGCTCGAGCGGGAGGAGCGCAAGCGTCGGGATTGGCAGTTTGAGAATGCACTGAGGAGGCACAACTTTGTTAGCTTTGCTGGTGAGGTGCTTAAGGGCGTTGTGCAGACGAAACTGGACGAAGGAGGCGATGAGGCCGTTTCTAAATGGGTTGATGACAGTTTGGAGAGACGCAAGGTTGCGGAAAAAGCTCTTAGAAGAGGAGATGGAGATGTCGAGATGGATTAAGCCTGCCATTCTCGTGGCCGAAAGGACGAAAAGAATACCCCATTTTCCAAAGTGTATGCATGCATGGAATACTTGGACTTTTAATGTGATCAGTTACTAAAACCTTACTTGACAAAGGCAGGAATGCTGAGCAAACATATTCTAATCATTTGGCAAAAGTAGTAACCTGTCTACACCATTTCCCGCACGCTATATAGAACCTCCTATAGCCTTAAATTCATTCGTTGAACAACTGCGATTTTTCCTAGCAATCATTTTCTTGCAATTTCCATAATAAGCATCATGAAGTCATGAAAGCAACCGTCAACCTCCACACACCGGACCCTGGAATGAACATAGACAACATGCTCAATAAAATTTCCCACTCAGCGCGAAAGCCGACTCATCTGCTCCGGAGTTGGCCGAGAGAGAATAGGCTGCTCCGCAATACCAGCAGATTCTTCTTTTGTGGAAGACCCTGCGTGGGAATCGGGGAACGATCCTGGTCGAGGTATCTGGGGACAGAAATCGTCCTCCTGCGAAGTGAGAGCCATGTTCCCGCCATCCCGGTGCCTACGAATAGCTCGAACGTACCAAGGAGGCTGTCCGACTCCTTTCCAGGTCCAGTATTCTTTAAGGTCGTACTCGCGTGGCTCCCAGCGGCCGCCAGACGCAAACACTAACAGGCCGATGATGCCATTGAGGACCGTGTAAACAAAAATACCTCTGAGCTTGAGTTAGTGTCTGAGGAGAAAGATTTTCCAGGAAGGGATCTTACGCAATAAGGCCGTATGCAGCACTGTAACTGAAAGGGATAAAGGTCATGACAATGAACGACGGGAGAACATCGCCAATGTACCGCCAATTGATCTGCGTAATTTGCCTTATCATCATGCAGCCAACCTAAAAAAAGTGTTAACGTGAAGCATACTCCAAAGCATGTGATACTTACGAGAATAAGTGTGCAGCCTGTAGCCCATGGCGGTATGGATGCAAAAATTGGCGCGAAAAACACTGCAATCACAAAACACAGTCCAGTGACAATGGCAGTTAGACCAGTGCGGCCGCCTTCAGCAATACCAGCACCGCTTTCGATAAACGCTGTAACGGGAGAAGAACCAAATAACGCCGCGACAGAAATAAATGCTGCATCAGTGCAATATGCAATGGTGGACCGAGGAAAATCGCCGTCTTTGGGATCAACGACACCGCAGAATCGTACCATTGAATACAAGGTGGCAGTAGCGTCGATAATGTCGACATAGAGAAAAGTGAAGAGAGCAAGGGCAAAATGAGAGCCATCGGCTTGTATCTCCCAATCGAGCTGGTTTAGTACTTTTGTGAGTGGGTGCCAGGCGACGACCTGCTTGAAGAACTCGAAGCGCGAGTTGCCTTCGTCCGTATCGGGAAAGTACGTAACAGTAGTATTGCGACTATTTTCATTTGGTTATTACTGATTCTTTCGCGAAATAATGCGACTTACAGCCAGGAGACCACAGAGACGAGAGCTATCCCCATTACAAGGGCGTATTTAATGCGATACGCCATGAGGAGAGCGGTAAAAATTCCACCACAAAAGACTGCAAGCCACAACTGCACAAGGTCAGATATGAAGCGAAACCAAGCCGGGGAAGAGATGTTACCTTGGGGTTTGACATCTGACCGCTTGTGCATAGACCACTAATTGGGTCAAGAAGTTCAGCAGGACAACCAGCCAACGTCAACGGAGTAGAAGGACCACCCCCAGTAATAGCTCCAATACCAGCAGAGTATGACAGTCCAATCTCAGTGAGTAAGAACCCAATTCCCACACCTGTGGCAGTCTTGAGCGTGGCAGGAATGAGCTTCACAAGCCATTGGCGCATTCCTGTCAAGGCAAGAAAGATAAAAATAAACCCTTCGATAAAGATAGCAGTGAGAGCAGTACGGTAAGGAACGGAACCACTGCCATTGACCCCAACAACCTACAGCAGTTAGCATCTAGTTGAATTCTGGTCTTGTTCTGGAACAGTACCTGGAATGCAAAGTATGCATTGAGCCCCATACCAGGACTTTGCAGATAAATTGTTAGTAATTGAAATGGCCTTTCTATCTTCAAGAGACGTACGCAATCGCGACCGGGAGGTTTGTCAATGCCCCAAAAGCTAGAGATGCCATCCCTGCAATGGCGGCAGTAGAAGTAATCAAGTCTCGTCGAACATCTGAATTTATAAATTAGTATGTAATTAATCGACAGAACATGCAGCCAATACCTTCTTTGCAAGAGGCGAATTCGGGTATAGTGTCGCATTGCCGTTTGTCCGTCAAGCTGCATTCACAGGTACCACCAGTCTGTGACAGCATGGAGGCCTGTACGATATGTTAGAGGGATCGAAAGTAGATGCAGATAAAGGTTGACTACATTCACGGCAATAATGTAGGCCATAGTGGCAAAGGTTGTCAATCCTGCTCGTACTTCTTTGAATACGGTAGAGCCAGGTACCTCATTTGGCTAATATGCATGCGTAAGCGAAGCTCGTGCATAAACAGAAGCAGTATACTTACGTGGCCACTGCCTGAAAGGTGAAAAAAATAACCAAAACGAGAGGCAGAAATCCATTCGTCTGCCAAGTCGGTGAAGTCCCGGAATCCGCAGAACTTGGAGCGTCTAGCTGTTGGCTCTTGTGATTCCACCACGAACTCATCCTGTTCAGACCGTGGCATGGTGACGGCCCAGGCGAAGAGAGGACCGGTGGTATTCTGAGAAGAGACGTAAAAGGGTCTTTTAGAGAAAGAAGAGTAAGACTGATAACAGGAGGAACCGATATTGGAACAGCTTGGAACAGACGCGAGTTCTGCCAGTAGCCAGACGCATCAACTTACAACAATCTGCGGGTCACTGGTCTCGTATTTTCAAGGACGACGAAAAAGTTGTGTATTCGCATGCAAATGTATGGATACTGATGAGATGTGCAAGGCGTATATGCAAAGAAGCAAAGATCCAAAAGATGTTTGTGCCAAGTTGCAAAGGCGGAGTTGATTGGACAAAGTGAGGCAGATGACCCGACGACCTAGGATGTGTTGATGTCTCGAGCGGGTTTGCAGCTGGCGGCCAGCTGCCAGGATTCTCCTAAGCAACGAGCAAACAGACAACCAGGCTCCGTTCCAAGTCGTTTCAAGAATGCCCTACCTATCTACCTCTACTCAGGTAGTAGAGGACCTAGAGTCAGTGGCGTGTCTGGACAAGAGAGAGTGAAACAATCAAACGCCCAATCGTCAGCTTGGAACCTTTGCAATAAGGAAAGCGCAGTTCTGTGAGAAAATCAGCTTTGCGACGCACGACAATGCACTTCTTTGTTGCGCCGATCCTGCTGCCGTCTTGTTGATTCCTCCGGCTGTGGTCGTGTGAAACGCGCAGACCAGCAGTTGGACAGTGTTGAAGCCACTTCAGCTTTTAAGAATGAGAAATTACGGGGGCCATTAACATGTACATTTTCTGAAGCCGTTGTCATCGTCACGTCCCCACGAAACGAAGTTCTTGTGCCAAGTGGAAAACAGCAATCTACCGGACTCGGCCACAGCGGTCGTCACACTGTCGGTGACGACGGCCAGCGTGCGCAGATACCCTTTGCTTCTCATTGGAAAAGCCACATTTTATTGGTGATAATTGGCATGCGATGGGAACAGCAACCCATCGATCCGCCCTGGAACACGTTGCGCAGGATGCATGTCTTCGAGTACGAGACTTGTGATGCATGGTAGCCGGCGGCTAGCCACATCCAAACTACGGAGCGCACCACTCACCGTTCGCTCTTTGAGCCGATGAGGATGATTTGTGTCACCGCATATGTGATTTGTACACACAAATTAGAAGGCTTGTAAGATTAGCCAACCTGCGACGGGAGGCGAATTGCAGGCAAGCATTCGGTGGTCTTGCATGTCCGGCTTTTCCTTTGCCACATGTGCTTTTCGTGCGTATTTTTGGTTGAAATTTTCAAACAATTAAAAATAATAAATAGTTTTTATACTTAGCACATTGTTACTTTTGGTAATACCTTTGGCCGTGTAATAACACCGCCAGGTGAACAAAGCACAATGCATGGGCATCTGTGTGGGTTGCGGGCTTAGGGATGCGGGCAGAACAAATAGCACGAAAATTCTGAAGAAGTGAATGAAGCTTGAAAGACCCGGAGCGAGTAGATCGTGAGCTCAACAGCGGTAAGAGTGGAATATTTCCCCGTCTTGCCGAAGCGCGGTATCCCAACGAATTAGTCGGTCTGACCATTCTGACCATTCTGACCGAAGCCAGAACTCAGCACTTGGTATACGATGTGGCAGTTCGGGGAGAATCGAGAGAAGACGAGCTCCAATAAAAGAAAAGAAAAAAGGGGGTAAAAAATATTCTGAAACTGTTCAGGGCTTGCAAAGTTGGAAATTTGACGTTTAACTGCGATGATGGTCCAGGCGCATTCTCAGCCCGCAATGGCAAGCTGCGACAAACGGCCTGATCACATACAAGTCCATACTTAAAATAGTGCGCGCTGCCTAGCAAAAGCTAATTGAAATAGGAAAATGAATAACGAATGACACAAACATACCCTAGTATTTGCAAGACATCCAATGACATGTCAGCTTGTAATCGCGTTGTTCGTGCATGGAATTGAGAGACTCTGACGCCCCCAACTGACCGCATCAGTTCAGAATCCTGACAGCTGGCAGTCAACCTGTCAACTTCATCCAAAATGCGCCGTCCAAAAGTGCCCAAAATTACTCAGCACCACTTCAGATGCATCTCAGAGCCGCTCCCCGTCATCTGCTTGAGCTCTGCATTCTGTACCTTTGCCTTTTCGTCACACGGGCCGGCGCATCTGTTGTGATGCCACGTTTCTGCAACCAGCCTAACTGCAATGACCGAGTATTGTAGGACTCGCCAACGCTACATTGCATAGTTCTATCGCTTCCAATGCCACATCTGCACCGTCTATCGAGTTTGTAGATTCCAAGCCTCTAAAGCAACATCTACCATCTCCCTGTTCGACAAGACTCTTACTCCGTCTTTCCCGGCTGCCTTCGGTACAAAACCTACGAGAGCAAAATTTGGTTCACTTTCGAAAACAATCAAAGACATAACAACTGTGGCAATTGTGATAGCCCACTGATCACAAGATACGGATATACTTCCTGCTGTGACACCAATAACCCCCGCCTTCACGGCCGGCCGCCCTACAAGGAAACACTCTCTGCCCAAGCCCAATCGCCGGCTACTCTGGAGTTCTATCAATTCCGTCAAGTCCAGCTGCAAGTCGCCATTTTGCCATGTGGGATGTTATCTGGACCGACCCGGACCGGGAACTTGTTGGAGAGCATCGGGCCAAAAAGGGTCGATCGCAGGAGGACAGAGAGAAGCATGGGTTGCCGTCCGGCCGCAACTCGACTGCAACGTCCCATTCGAGCTCGTCATCAGAGTCTCCCTTTGGTTTCTTCCGTTACAAAGCATCGAAGCGTGCTGATGCGCCAAAGAATAGCAGCTCTGGCCGCCCACCGTCACTTTCTGGGTTGGCTTCCCCCAGCCTGCTGTCATCGCTGTCGCCATTTTCACAAACGTTTGATGGAATAAGTCGTCGCAGTTCAGGTATCATTACCACCGCACCGACATCTCCAAACAAAGACACTGTTGAAACTGGCCGATATAGTACCGAGCAGGCGGATAGTCGTGCCGGTGACATATCGCTCTCCTCGAGTAGATCAGGAGGTAAAATTCATCTCAGTGTAGCAAACCAGTATACCAGGGCTAACATGTGAATAGCGGAGGCGCCTTTTCAAGCAACAGAACAACTTTCCCATGGTACACAGTCATCAAGATTGGCCAACGATAAGATCAGCCGCGGGATTGACGAAACTACTCGATTAATGCAGCTACTTGGAGAGGCAGCCAATAATATCGAGCTGCCAGATATTCCTGACGACTGGTCTAAGAGTACAGCCCTTGAGGGCAAAACCAGCTTGATAACTACACCTTCCGCTTCACCACATAGGTACGTCAAACTTCAGACACTTGTGCCTACATAAACACTGAATATCTGGGCCAGAAGAAATTCACGTAAACTACATTCACCGGAATCCCCTGTAGCTCTTGTGCCGCCACCGAAGTCGCCACTTAGACCTGCGGCGACAAAGTTAGCGTTTAACAATCCGAGTGCGTGGAGAAAACCCGACCAATGGATCACTGAGCAGTCACCCGAGGACAGATTGGATGTTGTCCTTGCAAAACCGTTTCAGGCACTGGCAGTAACCACAACTGAGGTGCCAATTGTGGACCTTAATGAAGAGCACGATGTTCTCACTATGGCATGCACCCCTCCAAGTGCCATTCTATCCAGGCTAGATGGACTTGCAGAAGCTGCGGATAACCCACCACTAAGGATGGACGTCGAGTACGAAAAGAAACAATGGATGCTTTCCGTTTTACAACACTTGGACGCTCGCTGTGGAATGCGTTCCAGACAACAGCCATCATGCAAGCAGCAGGCGATGTTAGTTTTACATGAGTCACAAGGTATGCAGTCAACAATGAGAGCCTGTAGAATTTTGAACTAACTTGAAGTAGCGACGGCAAAATACTTTGCTGCATTGCTTAGAGGTACACAGATCTACCATTTTACGCTGGATCGATTGGACTATGATAAGCATGCCAACATCCAGTCGTTCCAAGTCTCCTTGTCGGCTTCCGACCCCTTGCCAACCCCTCCTGAGACTTTTGAGACCGTTTTCTCGCTCTCCGTTCCGTCACTGTTCCCCTATAATGATCTACCTCTGCTACTGAGCAATATACGGTCCAGCTTAAAGGAAAACGGAGCGTTCAAGATTACAATCATTGACCCGCTTCCGTGCGCAGAGTCTCTGGGAGAGAAGATGAGAACTTGGCTGGAGTCAAATCTCCTACAAAACCTTGAACAACATTCGCGATGTGTTGAGCCAAGCCGCCTATTTCCAAAACTCCTTGGTGATGCCGGTCTCCGCGGCAAAGGTAGCAGACGGACAAAGGTCAAATTTTATGCTCTCCGCGAAAACGCAATGGGGTTACAATATCACGATCCCGACCCGTGCATTGAGAGACTCCGAGTGGAGAAGGAAACCAAGGCGGAATTGCGAAGTGCAGTCGGCCGAATGCTTTGGTTGGAGGTGTGGGGGAAATACATTACCAGTCCCACGACCTGGTGGTGGGACGATCGAGACTGTTTGGAAGAGTGTCTCTATCTCGGTACGTTTTGGGAATATCATGTTATTGAAGCTGTCAGATCCGATTGAGGGCCAAATCTGCTGTGAGATACTTTTGTCAGTAAGAAATGATGATTGAAGAGGCATGGCATACTGCAGATTGCAACCCGTATGACCGGGATCAGAACAGAACCAAGGCGACATTGCAAGATACATATGGGATGCATATGACAGATGGATGGATAACTGGAGCTATTTGCTACATTATGATATACAGAAACATAGAAATGAGAAACGATATGAAAGAATTACGAACATACAGTTTTACTTATCAGTTCCCTCTCCATCCTTCTCTGTTCACATAAATCGCCTAACCCGGACCCAACTTACCCGAGTAGATATGCGAGTACAGACATCTGCACCAACGATGGAAGTTGACCAGGATTCTAGACTCGGGCATTACGTCGTAATCTCCCTTCCCCATATTACCTGTCACAGGCCCGCATCTACGACGTATCCTCAGGTACAAGGTCCTACCAGGGGCTGGTGCGTCAAAGAAACTGCGGGCGCATGAATCACAATCCCTGCAAATGGCAGCCGGAGCGCGCTTCGGCGCATTGACACCGCCCATTTCATCAGCCAATCTAAGGCCCTGAGGAGTAAGAGTATAGGTCGTACTCGTAGTAGTGAGGGGTGGAGATTACACAGTCGCAAAAATTGCAAGGCGAGGAAGCGCGCCGTTTTGTTCCCGAACTTTGGTCGTCTCGTGTACTTCGGGGTCGGCTTCCCGAGTCATTGCATTACTCTCATGTAGTATACCTTGCAATGAAATTCAGCCGTAAACTAAAATACGGACGAGGGTAAAAAACAAAAGAAAAGCCACGTGTGGCAAGTTGTTGGTATTGCATATTTAAGTATTATGCTATATTACTTTAAACAGCTATATACTATCCGAATTGGGTATAGACCGCACTAAAGACACCAAAAATTAAAGACGAACGACCCTTCCTTCCAAAAGATCCCTAATTATAAGCAAGAAGTATTTCAATGTAGAAATAAAAGTTACACTATAAGCAGAAAATTGAAGCTAGACAATGCCAAGCTGGTGGATTCTGACACCTCAGAGTTTCTCAGTTGGAGTGGCGTCCATCGGCCGATGTAGAGCGGCTTGTGGCCAACTCGGTCGTACTCTCCGAATCAAAAAGTTTCCTCGATGCTTTAGACGGGACTTGCAGTTTTACTTGACTGAACCTTTGGGACTTTTTCTTTGTATGGCCGGTGTTTCGGGCGTCCTTTCGTTGAGAGTACCCATTGTGGTCGTCAACATGGTCACGGCGACTGGGCCACATGCCGGCAAACAGGCCCTTACACGCCGTCCAGGATGTGACCGCGTAAATGACAGCATTCCAAAAGCCTTGTAGCGGCAGCACAAAGGCACTCATGAATTCAAGCGGGGCACTGGTATCGTCTCTATGGACGACGGAATAGACGCGGTTTGCAGACGATGGAATCCAAGTGATCAGCAGAGCTGTGAAGAACAGAATAGCACACTTTGTGTATGACCATGCTGCGTTATTGAGCTCGTGATTACGGCGACGTGCTTGGTTTGTTGGTCGTGGAGGCCGGCTTGCCCTGGCTGATGATGTATTGGCTGGTGGTGGTAGTCCTTGAATAGGCAGGTTAACCTCTTGGGCGCTGTCGAGAGAGTTGGACGAAATATGCACAGAGTATGCGCCTTTTTGGGCTCGAGGTTCTGCACCATGAGCAGAAATCGACGTATGGCGACCTATTGGCTGCATGGAATAACTCGAGTCATGGCCAATGGCTTCCGAAGTGACTGTAATTTCTGTTGTTCTAATGGTAAAGCCAGCATCACCATTGACTGACAAAGGGTCAGGGTCGGAGGAGTGAAAGTTTCGGAGCTGCTTGCGTTTTTCATATATTGTGCGACCGGCTCGGATGTAGATGAAGAAGGTGACAACAATTGAGATCCTATAGGGACAGTCAGCACACTCAATGATCCAAAAGACACGTAATTACCGACCAGACAGGCGCGTAGAAAGAAGCAATACGCCAAATGTCCCATTCTGTGCTTATCCAGCACCACAGTGTCGCATTACCGTATGCTCTGCTGCCGTCATGATCTTTAACAAAGATGAATACAAGAGCAGGCACACATGGAACGCCATAGCAGAGACAAAGATACGGGATTTCCATCTTTCTCAGCCCGGCGGCATCATATTTCCGGTAGAATGTGAGATAAACATTGACAGCCATTGCCAAAGTCCAGTACGCATCAGCGGGCATAAACCTGAAGAAGGCCTATTAGATTACTGGAAGATTCGCTATATGTTATGAACTAACATTTGAATAAGGAATGCTTGCATCTGACAGCCAGCAGAATTCAAGTCGTTAAGATATGCCCGCGACATAAGCGTGCCGACATTCGTCATCATGTTGCCAAACGACGCATAAAACACTAGGCGATTAATCGGCTTGTGGAAAGCACTAGAGAAGCAAAACGTCAAAATGGTAAAGACACACCCAAGAAGAGACAAGACGGAGCAGCCACGCTCAATAGCGCTGATGGCTGCAAGCTGTTCGTGTGTGAGCGTCTCTGGCATTGTCGATGGGTGGAAGACCAAACGCCGACTGGTGATTGAAGTTGGAGGAGACGGAGAAGCGTGGAGACGTAAAACTCTTGAAGAGTAAATGCGAGGCAAATAGTATAAAGGACAAATGAACGTTAGGAGTTATCTATGCAGAATCAAAATTGCCGCCACAGCCAGCGCTCAGATGGCTGTCAGTACCGAGTCAAGTATGGAGCTAGGAGTGCAACGGCCACACTACTTATGTATGAAACGCCCGATGTAGGAAACAGATCCCGTAGGGCAATATGTGACGACTCAAAATATAGAAATTGTTCAAGCAGTTCGAGAGAAAAATAATTAAAGAAAATTGGACAGAGAGGTCCGTGGAAGTCTGTTCGTCGATCATGTTCTCCGGCAATTGAGGTCCCTCTGGGACCACAAGTGGTCAACAGGGAAGACAAAAAACGGTGCTGTAGATGCAAATACCGCCGAAACATGAGTACAGATCCCACTTGGGCAGCTTCAGCCACTCAGAGATGCGTGGTGGTCAAGGCTCACATTGAAACCGGGACATTGGACAAGGGTTTAAAGCATTTGAAGAATCATACAAGCCCGCCGTTGATCATCAGACACTTTCAGCCCAGAATACCATCTACCTGTCTGCCGAGTTGGTTATTTAGCAAAAAGAATAAGCAAGAAATGGGAAAAATACTCACTTGAGAGGCTGCTGAGCTCAATGGCTCGTATGCCCGTCAGAAGAATGTGAAGGCAGTGGACTAGGCTGCAGGTACGTGATGTCGAATACTCTCTGAGTGTGGGTTTGTTACCGATATGCAGGCAACGAGTCGTTGCAACGCACATCTTTACAAGGGTTATAAGCCACTTCTTCAGGGGTCCCCGCGCCACCAACATGGAGTTTGCTATTCTTCAAACACTAGAGAAAGGGGGAGCGACTGCCGAGACGTTCTGTGGCCGGCAATGGAGCAGTTCTCGCCTCATGCTAACCGAGTGGCACAAGGCTGGACATGTGAGCGCTGGTATTGTATTCAAGTCAAACCAGTTCATCCGCCAACGGTTTCGATTCGTGTTTCGTCGCATGGATGAGATCTGCTGCATAACGGCTTTCGCGACGAGAAGCTCGATAACAAGGCAGAGAAAAAGAGATCACCAAAGTATTTCTTCGAGCAATACTGAAGTTGTTTACTTGACATAATTCCATCGGTCCATCCAACGACTGATCGCTTTGACAGGCTTGTAGGCCAAGGCTGATCTCTTGGGTACCCATTGAGGCCCACGAGAAACTGGGTCGAGAACCATTACAGTAAAGCAGACCAGATGATGGCATCTTAGCAGCCGTTTCAGACTGAACTTCGCTCTGATAGCAACGGGATCCTTTCCTCTTCTCGTCGTTGTGTCTCAGACGATTTCGGTATATCGCCTTTCCGATTCTCGAAGCATGACCGTGAATGCGGGGCGTTGGCCACCATCACTCACTGTGAAACGGCAGTCCCTCAAACCCTGAAGGCAAGGAAATGAGAGAGCATCCCTTTGACTGCCATAACGCCGGTCGCAGGTCACGACCAGGGTGCAGAGCCA
>NIWZ02000125.1:0-45439 GCA_002242745.2 Lecanicillium sp. LEC01 | reverse complement strand
GTCTCTGCTGCATGATGAAGTCCTAACGAGAGCGTTAGTTCGTATACCTAGCTTATCTTTCTGCCACTACTTACTCGTAAATATAGTTTACGCTTTCTTTTGTTGGCGCTCCGGTACCGCCTTCTAAGGGCCACTTGGATGGAAGGCGTATGGATCGCTTATTTGAACTGGGCTTTGAGAAAACTACGTTTCGATATATAGACAGGAGCGGATAATCTAGGCATTATTCAGCGGAGGTTAGGTAGTTAGATTTAGTACCTGCTAAGAGAAAGGGTAGGTAATTTTGGTCCTATAGTAAGGTTAAAATGATACTCGTCAAATTCGAGGGAAGTGATTTATCGAGTTGCCATTATATAAGGGAAGTAGGGTTACGGCTACCATTTTCAGGACTGGCTGATCGCACTTTTGCCACGTACAGTTTTATAGTTCGAGAGGTGGTAGGGCTAGCAAGGCGCACTGTGCTTAAATTGTCCGCGGCTCACGCCCACGAGCGTAAAGAGCCGCCAGCCTATTGGCTTCTGTTGACGGGAGCCAAGCTAAATATAACTCACCCTGGCTATAGGCCTCCTCGTTCTAATAACCACTAAGTAGCGCTTGTATTTTAGGGTCGTCGGTGGCTGTTAATTTAGTCTCTTTAGTCTTCTTAAATTACTAGCTTTAGTAATAGAGGACCCTATTTAATAGTTAGCTAATAAAGTTATTACCACTATTTAAGAAAGGCGTATTATAGCTTACTTATATATTCTATATATCTTTAACTATACTAAATAATATAAGTTCCTTAATATATTTATAATCTTATTAATAGACTAAGTATTAGGTATAATAGATTAGCTTAATTTAATAATTAGTAAAGGTAAACTACTCCCCCCTTTTATTAGCTTAGCTATTATTATAAAAGATAATATTAATATATATAAATTACCTATAACTATAAGTATACCTACTTTTTAGTACTTATACTTAGTAATAACTACTTTAAGTATATAAAAAACTTATTAATATTAGTATTATTATTACTAGTAAAACTAATATATATAAACTTAGCTATAATATAATTAGTATTAATTTAGTAACTTATAAACTTAGGACTAATATAGGAGGTTTTTATTATATACTTACTACTTTAATAGGTATTATAGGTTTTAGGCTATTTATTAGTAATAATAATTCCTAGAGATACTATTATAATAAATTAGTAGTTATTTTAATTAGCTATATATAGGATACTATAGGGCCTTTAGGCCGCTTTATTATAGATATTACCCTACTAGATTCTATTATTATAGGTATTCTATAAGTATATTTTATTAAGCTACTAGGCTTATAAGTTAGTATTATATCTACTTTATAGAGTAGTCTTAATAAGTGGATTAATATAGTAGTTTTTTAGGCGTAATATAGACTTAAGATAATAGGGGTTATCCTTATTTATACTAATTTACTAGGCTTATTATTATAAACTATAGAAGTATTACTACTAATCATTTATTATAAAGCCCTATTAGATATACTAGACTACCTTAATTCTTTAGGAATTACTAAAGTTACCCTCTTAGATATAGCTAGCTAAGTAGTAAGCCCTAGTACTAATATTATATTAGACGCTATTTAGGATAAAATATATAGTAGTAATTATAATTAAATAATAGGCGTTAAATAACTAGTACTATAAGCTATTTATAACTACTACTTTTAATAGAATAATATATTTATAATCTTATTTTTAGTAATTATACTCCTAGCTATTACTATTAATAAGCTTTATAGGTTAGCTATAGTTTTTGTTAATAATAGGCTATAAATAGATACTATAACTATATATATTAAGCTTACCTCTCGAAGTAGCTATACCGGCCTCCCTAGCCTAGTAATACCTACTAGTGTTACGGTCTAGGTCTTTAACCTAGAGCTTATAGGTGCAGCTAGTCAACTTTCCGTCGGTTTAGTTAATACGAATCCTTTTTACTAGGGTTTTGGCCTAACGGCCAATAACGGCGTAGCGCTAGCTGCCGCTTTAGCCCAAAGGGCCAGACCGTTACACCAGCCTTCTTTAGCTAGGCTAGTAATATGCTAGCATAATACGTTAATTCTGCCTTTTTAAGTAGTTCTCTTATCTAAATAAAAGGATTATTAGCTATTAGCCTTATTATGCGTCTTTTTTCGCGTTTAGAAAGCATAGCTAGCTAACTAAAACGTAGCGAACTTTGTGCGCTTTTCTATACGCGATAGCGCGACGTAATACCACGGACCGAACCAGCCGGAATCCCTTCTTTTAGAGCAATTTCTTTAGGCGACACCCCTAAATCGTATGCCGTAACAATCCTCGTCCTCTTATAAGGCGAATAGTGTTTTTTTAGCGTCTCGGAATCCATTTTTGGCTATGTTATTGCGAATTGAAGAAGAAGGGTTATTTTCAACGCAGTCGCGGGTACGCCAACGCGATGGGACCTGAACGGAACTTTCTGAGACCCACTGTAGTACCAAGTAAAGGCATGTTGCCAATTGGGTGGGGCCCGCTGTGCTTGTTGTTTAGTCGTATGAGGCGTGGTTGTGGGTTGGATAGGTCACGCGTCGGCTGTACGACGTAGTCTGCGGATAGTATGGGACTCGGCTCGACACTGCGGAATAAGGCCAAGCACGGCCAGCCAGGCTGAAGCCTCAAGGGTCGTCACAGCGGGGTCGACACAGCCCCGAACAGCAAAGTAGGACTGCACCGCCACCTCCACCTTCCCCAACCCTTTTTCCGGGCCTGTCAAACGTTATTTTCACCCAGACGAGGGGCTTCACTCCCGCTTAGATCGCTGTATCGTAACTAGGACTTTCATCCTCTTGACTTGAGTAGTAATTAGACTCTCTGTAACTAGACGAAACCATTGTAATCCAACTTTACTACAGTGGTATTGCGAGTTTTCTGGAATTGATCATGCACAGGTGCCGTATAATTGCACTTCTTAAACGCATGGGTTCGGGTTCTAGTAGGACTAGTGCGCTTTCAGCCAAGCCTTAAATTCAATCCAACCAACCAGCGTCAGGCATTCTGGCAGGGGTAAAGGCATTGTCCAATGACATCAAAATCGCAATTTTGGACAGCTCAATCTGCACATGCTGGTGTGCTTCACTCAGGGTGATCAGCAGTAATCCGTACCATAGCATTTGTCTGCTCATTGCGGTCGACTAAAGGGGTTCTCATTTCCTGGGTGCTGACAGGCCGCTTTTAATCTATGGACTCGCAAGAAGGCGATAACGGGCAAATTCTTCAGCTTCATAGAGACAGAATTGGGTCCATATAGTCTTTGTCGTCCTCAATTGATGAGCATTTAGGATCGACATGTAACGTGCTCAAGCTTGACTCGGCTCAACGGACCCTAGTTCTTCGACCTTGCATGACTGGACCAACTGTCGCTCCAACTTGGCTAATACTAAAGAGTAGAGGTGTAACTACCTAGCACGCCACCGAGGCGGTCCTTCCAGGCCGTAGGGGTGGCCTGCGAAAATCGAGAAGTAGAATCCGGTCCAGATTGTATAATTATAAGAAGGCAAAGCTGATGGCCGAGTCAACGATAATATGGGGGACGTGGATAGGAGTTCCCTCCGCTCTCTGCCGGACAAACTCTGCAACACTGTCTTCCTGTGTGGTTTCGCTGTCAACGAAAGTGACAGTGTAGCCGTGGTTGGGCGCCGATCTGGGTGCCCAAAAAGAGGGGGTTGCGCACGTCTATGGGCAAGGACTTATCTCGTACGCGTATCGTACATGCAAACAGCTCGTTTTACGCAACAACCTCACTAGTTTATAAAGCTAGGCAGGAACCAAAAGCCAGTACTAGAACACAGCAGGCGATATGTCCTCTACTATGTCGACTCTACCGAACAGTTCTAAAGTGCAGCCCCGTACGAGCGACATCTCCAGGTCTGATGGCGTATTTCAGGTTACCATCGATGCTGGCAATGCGTCGTCCGGTATGATCAATTTCTCCATGGCTGCGTTGGCCCGTCTCTCCCAGGGAGGTATAGAACCATCCACGTTTGGCTGGGCAGTCATAGCTGGCGAATACGTTAACTGGAGTTTGATGGGTGCGACGAGGTTTTATGAAGCCCTCGACAATTCCATGGTTCAGGCTGGATTCAACAATATCATATGGTTTGGATTCGGCCACAAAAGCCCAATTCAGATCTTGTCTGCTACGGACTCGAGCTCCAAATTTGCAGCTATTTGTGCATGTCTAGCTGAAGTCTACTCAACGCACATGGCTGCTCAAATCATGCAGGCTTTCAGCAAAACCATTTGGGGAAAACTCCAACCCCCAAAGCCTCCACTGCCGTCCCTTCTGCATATGCATCACTTGGTAGAAAAGTGCGCCGGCATTTTCTCTGCCACAAGCTTTCCTTTGTGGGCGGAAAGGCTCATGTCCTTTGACGGGGAAAGAGTCATCGGTCAACATGCGTGGCCCAAGGGTCTTGGAAGGGCGAGGTACTCCCGCGGCGTTTCTAAGGCAGAGGACATAGCTCAGGCCCTAGACGCTATTGTACAGCTTTCGAACGGATCTCTGAGACATTTAACCCTCGTCGGTGTGGCAGATGCAGGATTGCTAGCTGCCATCGGCGATTGGCTCTTTGATCTTAAAGTCGCGATATACTCCGAGACCGAGAACGAAGAAGGACTGCGGTACCGCAACGTGGAAGACGATTCGGAAACGCAGTTGACAGTTATCTACACTCGCAGGGATTCCAGAGCTTCACTTACTCAAATGGGCAAGAGCGTGCATCTGCAGGACGCAACGTCACTTTTTAAAAGCCACGCTCAAAGCAAGCCAAATCAAGATCGAGTCGTAGGGGGACGTCTACCCTGGAGGGAAGCTTTTGAAGGCGCGTTTGGGGATGAGTTTAGGGGACTATTGAAAATGTTTGTCCTCTTCGGAACTGCAATCGGAAGCGCGGCACGAATCTTTTTGGCTTTGGTAAATGCGGATGAAGATGTTCCTGAAGAATGGCTTCGTCGGAACACGATGTATTTCCAAGATAGCTTTGGGCGCAACTTTGTTGACTTTACACGCAATCGGTTTCCGGAACTTGCTCTAAAATCTCTAAGAGCCGAAATGGAAAAGGCAGTTCAAATTGATACATATAAGGACGCATTAGCTGCGTTCGAAAGCTCTATGGGCGGGCTGGCGAAAAGCTGCGGTTGCAAAGTGTGCTCCAGAGCCGTTGGCTCCGTTTCACGGTACTGCATGGTAGCTATTGCCGCAACAGTGATCAGGCTGGCTCGGACACTGTCTGGAATTAGTCCCGTCGATGGCCTCCATCCGATGCGTGCTGGACTTGAGTATGTGTACGAGATGACACAAACACGAATCTCGCGCCTGAGCCGGCAAGACGGAAAAACTATTCGTCCAATGATTAGCGCGATTATCGAGGGCGCGATACCTGACTTGAAGTGGACTGAGGTCTCACTACTCCGATTCGCGCACCACGTCTTCGGCGGTCAAACTTTTCACGACGCAAATGATGAGCCCGGCTGCTCAGCAACCGTTTTTCAAGGAATATGTTGCTACCTTGACATTCTACGGGAGCCTTTGCAGGATGACTACACGGCTTTGGCTCGGGTAAATGTCTTACCGGGTCATATCCAGTTTGAAGGAAGACTTTTTGGTAAACTTGGTGAGCAAAGCACCATCCTCTACGATCCTACCTCGTTTGTGCAACCTCGGCCAAAGAAATGTTGCGTTCCAGATCGAGTAGTTCAGACCATTGAGCAGTGCTTCGGAGGGCGACTCGAGCTCATACTTACTGAGACGATTTCCAAAGACAGAACCGCTTTCTTAGAGGTGGATTACGAGGTTAGAGCCCAGGACGCAAAACGCCATCGTTTTGGGCCGGCGAGAGCGGTTCGAAGCATCTGTCGCAGCTCCGGTCTGGTCAGGTGCAAGAAGGACGGTTGTCAGTCCTCCCAAGCGATTGCACAAGACTTAGCGGTACAATTTGCAAAGGCATCCAGCATAATCCCTATTTGCAATGTCGTAATAAATAACAGTACCATCACAATCTTTGACGGCGATCACATCGCCTTATTATTTGCTGCGTTCGGCTGCTGGGAGCCCCTTATCCAAAGAGGCGAGTGCATTGCTTGTTGCGTCCAAACCGGCTGTAGGAATGGATGGCGTGAATTTGCCGTCGTTCGGACTGCGTCACCATCTAGAAATGTAAGTGCCTAGCTCCCGCCAAAGACGAGACATTCTAATTTAAGCGTATAGCAAGCGAAGCAGTACCGGCAATTGGAGTATCGAACCGTTGATTCTTTTAATTCGGGAGATTAAATATGTTCCGGGCCAGTCACGAAGGCATTCAATTCGCAAATGGCCCGGGCGGTCCGCGGATGGACCGAGCCGGTGACGAATATCCACATTCCCGACTTGCCTGGGCTTTTCACGAATGCACCATAAACAGCTCAGTTTCCACTTGTTCATGCATCTATCCTAGCCCGCTTTCTTTTCGGTCGCTCAACCCAAGCGCAGCGGAACTAAACAGCCGGCCATGTAATAAAGAGATTTAAGGATTCGCTAAGGCTGTCACTGGTTTTGTGAATGAATGGCACCTGAGATATCTGAAGTCTAATTTCCTGTACTACTAATGCCCTTTCTCCTGAACTGGCGCGCTGATGCTAGGCACTCCAACGCCTGCCGTTTATAGTTGCTTCCTCAGGACTCACTTTTCCATGTGCTATAACAAGGTTTTAACAGGTGCTGTAACGTAAGATAGAAAATCATTGATATACAGGATGAGTGGTACCGTCTAGTTCTAGTATAAAGCATTCTAACTCGAGGTAGGCATTTATCCCCCCAATAAACCTAACTGCTTTGTTGGCACTATCAAGAACCAAGACAGCCGAGCTTGTGGTCTACCGCCGGGCGCGGTGCTAACTTCTCGCTCTAGTTCACACATGGCCAAATGGCGCGTAGAAAACCCATGCCGCTAGCAAGTCGCCAATGAGGTGAATCCGATCCTTCACATTGACCACAGCCATCATTGTCATGATCCCCACATGGCCAAAGTCGCTCCAAAGTGTAAAGTCACTGATAAGTTATGTTGAAGCGGGTTGTGGAGTCCTTGAGGCAGAAGTAACCCCAGGTGATGTAAGTGATGGATATCCTCTCCTCATATTGTTCTCCGCCGCCCTGGCCCTAATGAATGAGCAGCTGGAAGGCGCCTGGGCGAGGCAAACCGGGTAGGTAAATAATGAGAATGGTATTAAGAAATCTGATCTGCACCTAACTAAATACGGGAATGGTAGTCTTCAGTCATGATTCGACACATTTAGGCGTGGTGGTTCTATAGACGGTAGTGTAATTATTATATTAAGAAAGTATTATATTATTGCGTTAGGAGTGTTTAAATTAGTGGTAGAAATCTGAATTTATATTACTCTAATTGAAATAGGGTTATTAGTCTATAGTTAATAGATATATCGCATAATCTAATTACTATATAAAGCTCGGTCCGAGGAAGCGGCAGATGACTACCCAGCAGGTGCTCTCCGCCGGATTAGAAGCTTTGTCTCCTGTTTTTCTGGGGTTCCAATAAAAGCTACTCTGCTATAGCACCCCAGCATGTGACTAGTGTACATGATGAAATTGAAGCAACTATCTCCTGTTGCAGCTGAATTTGGCGTTCCTACTAGTGAGAAAGCTGCCTAATGAGGCAACTCCTTGCTCGGGCCGGACGGCTCCAGATCCTCCCATCAGAATATTTGGAGGTGGGGGGAGGGGGCCAAACAGTGGAGCCTAGAATAACCTCCGGTGCCTCTGTAGACGTCGGGTATACTATCGCCAATAAACCTCTCTTGGCCAAACCTTGTTGAACTTAGATTAGACAGCATAACCTTCCCAGTTGTCCGAGGCACTAGACGGGACATTTAAATTGTTCTATCGGAGAGAACCTTCCTTGCAACTAGGCGGGCCAGCTCGTCCTTCTCTAGTTGAGTTGTTGGCGCGCTATCCGTTGCGCTAACTAGAGTATTATTCGGAGAAGTATCTACTGGGGCTAGCAATAAAAGCGCCCGATCAGTGAAAAAAACTAATAGGTGTGAGTAATGCTATTTTGAAGATAATCCATCGCGATTAGAAGAAGTTGGACGCTAGCCTCTTCCTCAGTAAGTACTCGCGGACTTCAGTGAAAGTCATTCCTTGAGGCGCATAGACAAGGCACGTATGAGTTTCATGAGGACCTTTGAGTGTGAAAGATTCTAAGGGTTTGCGAACGCTACGTCTGCCTGGGTGCTCCTGGACAGGAGTGTCTCGAGGTACTCAGCCAAACCGATCTCTAGGCTGGCTTGTGCGGGAACTGCCCCGTCTGTAGTCCGGATGCAAACCTTTACAGCTCGATATTGGGAGGTTCTGGATGCACCGTCACCGAAATGAATTTTTTGCTGTGGATTGTAATGAGTGGCCAGTCAGACCGTCGACCTGGCCCCACGACCAAGTTTGCAGATGATGCGATACCGCGAATGGAGAACAACGCTGCTGTGGCACGTCCGTCACATTCAGCTTAGAAACACCACTTGGGCTTAATAGTGCAGATATCGAGTAGGTAAGTTATTTTCGCTAACTACTATTAGCGTTAGCTGCTTTTCCTCGCTCTACGCCTCCTTCCTGCTATATAAAAAGCACGTCCGTCTAACTATTCAATGCTGAGTTTAAAAGCTACCTCTCAATATATATATAGTCCGTAAGAACAGACCACCAACCAGTCCATATTTAATGCTAACTCTGCATAACACATTTAATAGAGTCTGCTTTAGGGGAAGGGTCGATATAAATGTCGGTTCCATCAACATAATAAATGGATGCCTCGCAATCTGAATCGCTGTATGGTGACACGTCAGCTCATATATGTGCATCTTGACTGCAGCTAGCTCATTACTTACTAGAAGAATCCGCAAGTAACATCAGAAGCGACCTGGATAGAACGAACTCGATATTTTCTGTGCCGATTGTCAATCAGGACTTGCTGACCCTACCGCAGCAGTACTCCCACTCACAGTGGCACTTCAAAGGTGACGCATTCCTCTGATGTAATCGTTCTGCTGATGCCGCGAAGGTCGAAGTCTCTATACACCGTGGCCTATTAGTTTCTATAGTTAGCCAGCTGCGCTTTTTCTTCTCAGCAGACCTTGGTCAATGAGAAGCGTACTAATGGTGCGTCGCCTAGACCAGCCAGCACGGGCACAGTCAAGGCGGCAGTGGCAACGATAGGTACAAGCATGGTGACTCAAAAAGGGCGGTGGTAATGTGAATAAAGAGCAGCTGGCTGTTAAGATTTGTCTGTTGGAATTAATGCTCTACTGCGCTGTTTCGGTGCCGTGTGGCTCTATTTTAATCTTGTCCACCGTTCAATAAGCAACTCTATCTTCTTCGTGGCGTAAATCTCAATCAGTCCTTACAGTGCAGAAGTGTTTCCCATGTGCGCCCGCGCCTTACCATGTGCGGGGTTTGAGTCAGTTTAATCTACCGAAGGCACCAAAATAGGGTGCAATAATGAGTATGCAGATAGACCCCGCAGCAGCAATGGGACCTTGTAAAGTAGTTGACGAATCATACGTTTTCTGGCTAAGCACATTTAGGGGCGTTATGGATATATTAATATTATAAATAGCCTCTTACATAATAGACGTCAATACTTTCTCACGTTCTACCGCAAATCCCTACTGTTGAACCTCAGTTTGGCCACCACACTGCCGCGCCTCACTGCCGTTAGCTGCGGTATCTCTGACCGCACTCTCCTGCCACGGCTTGGGCCTCGGCTCAGGCCTTGAGGCCGTGATCCTCCGCTTCCACGGGGTTTGTAAGTCCGCTCTTCCGGTGAGCTGATCACGTCCGACAGCTCATTTTCGTGCCGCCTAAACAATCTCCGTTGCATCCGTGGGAAGTCTGGTAGGGCAACTGCCGTCTTTAGGGCTACGTAATGAAAAGGCTGTGCGATTGTGTGCGCCGCAGCCCGCCCCTGGTAGAAGGAAGAGGAAGGGGGTGATGCGATGGTTAGCGGTGTATGTCACAGTCACAGCTCGGGATAAAGTATCCAAAGCCAGAAAGGTGCTTGTTTAGTAGCCTTCCTAGAAGAAGGTCTTGTTTGCCTGTATTTCAGGGTAGCAGCTAGCTCGTGTGGAACGACCTCATTGTGCGTCGCATGGCCGCACGGTACATCTTGATAGGTGCAGCAGTAGGCGTCTCGCCTCAATAGGATTCTATTGACACCGGACGTGTTCATACTAAGGAAGCCATAGCCGGTGCGATCGCTGTTATGTACTAACGATCAGGCATTACCTGCAGCCAGAACGTATCTGCGTCACAAAGCATGTGGAAAAGGGATAGTAAACAGCTTGGGATATGGCGACGGCTAAACTTAGTGTAGTAGCTCTGGAGCCAAATGGAAGCGCAAAAGTTAATCGTCGGCTGCTAAAACGACGGCACTGATGAAGTGCCACGCTCCTGATTTCTATCTAATGAGGGGTAATAGAAGAATCCATTAGAAGGGCTAACGTTATAGACAATTATATTATGCGCGTGCTTGCTTCGTTCGAGCGGCTCAGGTTTAACGACATCGGCTAACTCATCTATGTAGCCTCCCGACCAGCTGTCAAGCTTTACAATGTCTCCACGATGGGTCCTTTGTAATCTCTACGACCCCAGACTAGGTAATAGCCGACGCTAAATAAGAATACCGTGCCCGTCATTAGTGGACTAAAGTTCATAGATTTGGCGTCGACATGACTGGTTTGAGGCCAGAAGCTGAAAAACCAAATGGTGAAAAGATAAACGCAAGCAACCGCATTATTCACAATACCCCAAACGCCAGGGATGTGAAACGGGCCCCAGACCAGTTCTGCACCCGCCGTGTTGGCAAGAGCTGGAAGGTGCTCGTCAGGAAGGGGTAAACTAAAGCCACTGGTGCACCGCCGATACAGCAATAGCGCGGCAGCAATAAGGTAAGAAGAGTATAAGCCAGAGATGGACAGAGAAACGATAGCGTTGAAAGCGGCAGACGATCCAAGAACGATAAGTGCCAGTAGACATGCGATGATACTAGTCAAACCAATGGCCTGGAGTGGAACCGAGGTCACGGGATGGACCTGCGCAGTATTAGCTAGGAACTGTCGATTTGTGCCTGAAAACAGGGGGAAGCTCTGAACCAGGAGTTACGACGAGCCAGGAGGCAATGGCACATTAAAAAAAAGAAAAAAAGAGAAAAAAAAGGACCATTAAGCCGGGTATGTAGTGGCCGCGTCTTACCTTTGAAATTGTCCGCCAAAATGGCAGCCCACGGTCTCTAGCAAAAGACCAGGTCACTCGTGATGTTGATGCAAAAAGGCCGACCGTCGCGCAGATGCCCATAATGGCGATTATAGATGACATTACAGCTGCCCCGATGACTGACTTGGTAGCCTGTTGAAAGATTTCCATCAAAGGGTATCCAGTAGGTGTATGCATGGCTTTTTCCACATCACCCATGCAGAATAAAACTGCAATAAGCATGGCAAACCCACAAGAGCCGTTGACCAGCATCGTAAACATGACTGATTGGGGTACAACGATAGAAGGGTCGGGAACTTCCTCTGCCATCTATAAGTTATTAGTTATCTCCTCAAATCTGCTGGTAGTAGAATGGCGTTACGTGAAAGGCAGCGTCGGCCCCTAAAAGGTATTATATTAGCATTTGGGGGTAAAAAGATACTGGGCATGGGAGACGATATCTCAGCTTACCTGCAAAAGCGAAAACGTTTCCAATAAGACCGACGAAGAAAGATAAACCTTGGGTCGGCCATTCTCCGCCGTTGACGAAAGTAGTAAAGACATCCTTGGCCTCGGCATGAGGGCCGAGGACAACCAGTGGGATGAGAATACCAAAGAACCCAAAAATATGAAGAACTAAGATGACAGCTTCAAACTTAGGTAGTAATGAGCTAACACCAGCGTTTATGAGGACACAAAACGCAATGGTTGCCCAAAAAAGTAGAGTGGCTTGGTATGGCTGGGGCTCGTAGCTCTCGTTGCATAGCCTAATTAATCCCTGGATCATTGTGCCAGTCAAGTATCCTCCCGAGGCAACGGCGCCTTGCCACCCGCTTACAGCTAACCAGCCTGTAATGTAGCTAAGGAATTTTGCTGATGATCGCGGAGCCAACATGGAAACCCAGTGGTACTGGCCACCAGATGTAGGCGCCATGGAAGCAAGCTCAGAAAGTGTAGAGAACACCGCGACGTTGCCCAGCCATACCACCAGAAAGCCATATATAAGACCGGCCGGGCCACCGTTGTTGAGGCCTTGGGCGAAGAGAATGAGAGAACCCTCCCAGGTGATGAGACAAGTGCAACTGAATCCCAGTATTGTCATGAAACTAAAGTTGCGCTGGAAACTTGTTTAGCTACAGTGCGCAATGTTCGGTCGCAGGTTGCATGCTGGGGCTGTATTGGGTAGTACCTTGAGGACGGATTTCTTCCCTAGGCGAGCCAATTGCTCGCGATCCTGATATTCGCGTTTAGACATCCCCTCGTCTTCGCTGTCATGGAGATTCAAAAAGTTCCTGCCGCCTCTGCTGTTGAAGGTACCCAGCTCGTGGGCGTTGCGTTGAATGATGCTGCTGCCCATGGTGGTGTTAAGAGCGAATTGCACCAGGTAGGGGCAAATTGATACAAAAAAACGGTACACAAGCAAATTAGACCTCTGATTCGCTCGACACTTCTGAGGAAAAATGACAAAGCGAAAGGATTGAACGAACAAAGGGACTACTAAGTTATTAACTAAGGCAGGCGGCCTCCCCAAACCAAAAAAGGTGATCTTTGCTGTGCGTTGGATAACATTGACCCAAGCACGTGGACAGGTTCAGTAACCCAACGACACCGTTCTATAAAGAGAATATGTTAATCTATTAAGATATATTAATTTAATTATATTAATTAAGTTTCATTATGATAAAAGTATTGACTGACACTGAGGTGCGTTTGAGAATACAAGGTAAGTTAGCAGTGTGGGGACTGTGTGGATACCAGGTGCGGAAAAACTTATCGACGCATCTTCGACTGAAAATTCCGCTGAGAACACGGCGTGGTCACTCACCTTGACATCGCATTTAGTGGTGTTACAAAACCAAGTTGTGACCGCCTACGAATATAGCTCCATACCCACCTCAAACACCGGCTCGGTCTCCATCAGCATCCTGGCCAACCGCTGGGTGTCTCTCCACCTCTGAGGGAAATCCACTTTACGGCAAGACAGACACTTTTCTGGTTACTTGTGCCCCTAATACGGCCTCCAAGATCGGCTTCAGGAGCTTGAGGTCATCCAGGATAGCGCGAGAAAAACAGGGATGAAAGAAGACGAAACCTACAGTCCGGCAACACACTTGGTGCTTTTTAAGGCGTATCGTATGGCTCAGAGACATGAGGAACAATGTGTTGAGAAGTCGAGGACGGTAGTCCGGCGACCTGAGCTTAGAGAGAAATTGAGGAAGACGATTACAAAAACTACAAAAGCAGTACCATACCTAATATTCTGCCTATTCATTTATTCATTCATTTTTTTTTACTCAATTTACACTAGCGCAG
Source organism: Lecanicillium sp. LEC01 (assembly GCA_002242745.2). Taxonomy (NCBI): domain Eukaryota; kingdom Fungi; phylum Ascomycota; class Sordariomycetes; order Hypocreales; family Cordycipitaceae; genus Lecanicillium; species Lecanicillium sp. LEC01. The sequence goes on along the minus strand of NIWZ02000125.1, from coordinate 31,844 downwards.
CTATTACAGCTATAGATTACTTCGAAGAGGAGAGGAAGAAAATTGAGAGACACCCGGGGAAACCTTCTGTGTTGGCCCAGTCGATATCAGAGGGGCAAGGTAACGGAAAGAGCCGGTGCTGTAAAGGTCACCATTGAAGTCGCCATAGTATTCTATTAATAAGTTTATTAATTTATATTATATAGATTATACTTTGCAAGGTATTTCATTGATCCGCTATATTAAGCGGAGGAAGGTCGAAAAAGTGGTCCGTTTTGGTGTCTAGCACGATCTGCGGACGGCCGTGGTTATGCGCGGCACGAGTTAGAGGTACTATAAGCTCTAAGCCTGCAATCTTTCATACCCGCACTGAGGTCGTAGCAGCCGTTTACTTTCGTGTGAGGCTCACTCAACGGCGTACGAGCCTTAGCCGATACGAGACTTGGTTTCAAATAGGCAAGGATGAGCAAGTCGATAGCATATCCCCTATCGCAGAAGCCACCTAGGCAGCTGAAAAACTACTACCTCGTGCCCATTAAATGATTCCTTGCTGAGAAACTGTCGTCCAAACAAGGTTAATTCATTCTATACTGGGGGCGGTTGTCAGCCACACTTACACTGGCGTCGTAGTTATGGGTGAGAGAATTTGTTTCGTAGGCCTCCTAGCGTGGAATTCAATTTGTGGTTTGCAACTATTCGCCTATTTAAAATGACAGTTTTACCCTCTCTCTTTAGCCACCCTTGCCATTTCCACCTTTTCCTCCCTAAGGCTAATCAATCTACATCATCTTCCAGTGTTCACTGCCGCATTTCGGACCACCAATTCTCCAGGCGCAAATTCCTATAGCAATGGGTCAATCACACCAAGTCCAGAAAGTGATTACTGAGTTTGACAAGTCACCGCTCATCGAAGTTATGACGTGGCTGTTTCTTTCCATGGCTATCGTCTCGACCATTGCCCGGACAGCTACGAAGATGGTCCAGGTTGGAAGCCTAAAACTTGATGATCACATGGCCTTTGCCTCTGTTGTATGTATAGGTCGGTGTATAAAGTCATGGTACGAGCTTATTACTAAAGGTCTAGCTGCAGGTCGCTGCACTGGGCCAGTCTATTGCAGTACTGGTGCAGTGTTCAAACGGCTGGGGTAAGCATTGGGAGATGCTTGATCCTGGACAGACCTCACATATCATGAAGGTAGTGCTATCGGCGAAATAACGAGAGTCCACGCGTGTTATTCTAACAAACTTTGGAGTAATAGGCTGGTTATGTCGCGGAAACGCTCTTTATCGTCGGTTTAGGGTTTTCTAAGGTCTCTTTCGCCATCACCGTCATGACGTTAACTTTGGCTGCTCGCAGGAAGGTCGTTTGGGCTTTGGTGACTGTAGTGGCTGGCTGGATTGCCTCCGCTGTCTTTGTGGTCCTATTTCAGTGTGGTGTTTCAGAGCCGTGGTTTTACGTTCGTCGTAGCTGTATCGACAGAGTAAGTGATCCACCAGTTCCGAAAAAAGAACGCATGGCCTGCTGATCAACCCACGCGTAGTTGGAGTTCTGGACCTCCTTCTCTGTTATCAACATTCTCACCGACATTGCGCTTACTGCAGTAATGATCGAAGCTGTCAGACGCATTCAAACGTCTTGGTCAAAAAAGATCCTAGTAATTGGCGTATTTGGGTGTCGTATACTGTCAGTCGAAGCCAACCTTTACAGTCAGCCACAATAAGACATACTAATTACTTTCCAGCATCATCCCGGTTATCATTGTCCAAATATACTATTCTCGAGCCGGCTTAACTTCGAACGACCCTACATTTGACATGTGGCAGGCATCAATCACTATTCAATTGGTGCAGTGCTTGAGTATTATGGCCAGCTGCATTCCAATTCTTAAACCTCTGATCGACAGCTTGGCTTCTGGTCAACTAGGGGCTGACAGATTGAGACGGCAAGGAATTTCCGCTTATGGTTATAACAGCGACCGCAGCATGCACAGTGGTCGGCATGGTCCAATGACCGGCAATGCCATCGACGAATTAGGTACAGCAGGGGTCTTGGGCCGAAACAATGCGCACGAATTAACTACGCTACCGAAACCGAGTCGGTGCGTCTACGCCACTGCTACGGCAACAAAAAGCACTGGAGAGTCTTGGGACGGACAAAGCCACACAAGCCAGAAAGGCTTGATTCAGCAGACTAAGACATGGGGCGTGGAGATCGAGAGTAGAAGTGCCTTCTAAAGTAAATAGCACGAAGCATTATGCTGCTACAAATATTCTCTTTTAAGATGGTGATGCTGGTACGTTGGGTTGCTAATAATACATGGGATCAGTCGTATAATGTCTGAAGCTGCACCGTTGCCGCATCTAAATCCTCTAGACTTGGTGCTTCCTCGCGTCACAAAAAGCACAATGAGAACGCTCTCGCCGGTGGCGGTTTATTTCAACAGTGACACTTCGAGCCTACCCATTTTAGAAGGGGATCTGCCTTTGTGGTACACACGGTATTTGTTAAGCACAATAAGGGCGTTTTAGCCACAGTGAAGGTACAAGAAGCGGAAGCTTACTTTCTTGTAGATAGCTCAATCAACATGTACGCTCCAAAAAGATCCCTTAGGTGCGCGGGTCGAGAGTATCATACACTACTACTGCGGCTACCCCAAGTCATCTAGGCGATAGTGGGGCATCGGCGGCATCTTACTTCTTGGCATGAAAAACGGTGGGAATAGGCGTAGCTACACAGAATCTCTTAACACCGTCAGGCAAAGTCCACTATTGCGCCTTGCGCAGCGCCGGCGGCGGCGATGACAGTGGTCACGGCCAGCCGGCTACATTGGCCAGACCACTTTACTCCTGCGCATCCACGCGCCCGCTATTTTAACGCGAGGCTCCGAAACGCATCCCCTATCAGTAAAAGCGCCATTACCACACATTCCCCCAGCACAACCCTCGTCGTATCCCTCCATAAGTCAACCAAGAGCCGCTGGAGCCTGTTCGGCACCATTCGACCTTCCGGGCTCATTAGAAACGTAAATCCTCCCAATCATTCTGCAAACTGTCCTGACCACCGCCCACAACACGCATGCAGCGGGCCAAGACGGTGCATGACGCTCCCGTAAGACTGAACATGTGGAATCTAGCTGCGCTGCCGCCAACCAGTATGCCAACTGCCTCAGACTACACGCCGTGGGCATCGCCACCAACCCAGTTCGACCGAAAAAAGCTAGGCCTATAGCGACGTTTTAAGCTAGAGCAGCGCAAAGTAGTCCGACCGATATGATCACAGCTCTACCAAACACATCAATCTAAACGCGCCACCAGAAGGCAGAGACGGCCCATCAGCGTCGCCCCGTCGGAGATGAGGGCGGAGTGACGAGCTTCCATAGCTACCATAGAAGTATTACCGAATATTGACCCCCGCGAGTTAAGAAGCTGCTTTGTTAGTAGCCCACCGACGCTGCCATCGCCGTTCCCCAGCCTTGCTCCGGGTCTCGGGCCGGACAAGGCGCCTAGACAGCAACTCCCCACTTCGCCGACACATCACCGGCGGCTGCGGGAGGTTGCCGGGTCTTGCCCACTCGGGGCAGCTCACATTGACATGCGCGGGCGTCCACTGGCAGACCTGGCCGCGGCGCCCCTCGTCGCCGCGCACTCTGTTGAGGTCGTAGGTGAAGGCGGTGCGCCACTGGCGCTCCTTGTTGAGGGCGGAGATGAGATACTGGCGGGCATTTTGGCAGATGGCGAGGAGGTAGAAGCAGTTGTACTCGAGGTAGACGGCCTCATCCGTGTCCAGCATGATGACGGGCCGCGAGGCTTCGCCGACTGTTGGGCGCCAGGTCGGCACCTCGACGCCGTTAATGGTTTCCCACCGCCATCGCTGGATGTACTGCGCGTCCGCGAGAGGTGCGAGAAAGAAGGGAAGCTGTAGCGCGTTTGCGAGTAGCAAACTCCAGCGGCTACGTAGCATTCTGGTTCCTGACTTAGTGGGGATAGCTTCGCAATGGTGTGGCTTTCTGTCTTGCCTTGTGGTTTTGTGCCCATTATTATTGTCATTGTGTGGAATGAATGCTTTATACTTATTTCACTGAAGGGTGCGACTGAGGCTGCTTTACTCGACCGATTCTCTTATGATCCATCTTGTATTAGCCTGATTCACGATCTTGTTAATTTCTTATACGTATTATATTGCTCTACATGGTCTAAAATAGGGGCGGAGATGCTTAATTTCTTCAGCCTGAGAGATGCACCACCTAAGGCGCCGAGCCTACAACTTTATGTGTTTATTATGAACACTTATACCACGTGTATCGAATTATATTGCTTATACCTCGTGAAGCAGGGTTTTGCTCCGGCGGTAGGGATTACGCGTTAGCGAGTTGCAAATTTTGCTTATAATTGGTTCGTACTTGTAGAAACAATTCTCTATAACCCATCATTCACTATGTAGTTGCACGCACGTGGGTGTTAAACCTAGTTACCTAGCGAGGACGTGTGCTATAGGTAGTGCGAGAGTGCTATTTTGAATCCACATCTGTATCATTTGTAGAGAGCACCTATCTTAATGTATTTGCGGGCGTGCCTCGCTCTCTGTTCCCACATCTTGGGTATATCCTCCGGGCCGTTATCTTCAAACTCAAATTCGATGCCCCTAGGTTCCTCTGGGATGACCACGACCGTGAAATCAAGATCTCGGTCCTCGTATCCACACGGGCAGTCTTTCTTTTCCATGCCTGGGCTATCGTCAATATGAAAGTCCCACCAGCAACTACTATAGTACTCCAGCGCCTCGATATAGACGGACATAGACGAGACGGGCCGTATGGTGAGGGGCTCGTCGGCCAGCGGGTGTAGGGTCACCGTGCCATCTCCCGACATCGTCTGGGACGGGACCAAAGGCGAGGTCGTATCCGTCGCGTCGTCCATGACCAGAGTGTCAGCAATGGGTCCGAATGCCGGCCAGCGCAGACGAAAGAAGCTTAGGTTAAAGAGCGTTTTGGCCTTTTCGACCAATCCAATGTAGGTCATGATAAAGGTGTCAATGTCGGATGTCATATGCCGAGACGCAGCGCAGCCTGATGGGAGACGGGGAACGCCGGCTTTTATCCTAGGCCGCTAGATTAAAGAGAGTTTCCACTTTGAGATGGATAGTAGGTAATAGCCTCGTCGTATATTACGCTTAATTTTTTCACTCATTACCCTGCAGCGGACCCTACCTAGTTCAGCTTGCCAAGCACGGGCTAAAGATGAAGATGGTGGGTAAAACTCAGGCGGTCAAGTCTTGTTGAAACTTGAAAGAAAGCTGTCCAACTAACAAGTCAACCCACGTTCCATACATCGTGGGCAGCAAAGTTGATAAATATAACCTGTAATAATGGACCTTTACCGTTTAGCTTACCTGTACCCTGCCTCTGCCGGTATTTCTTCCTCTGAGAAAAAATGTGTGAATTGCCTATTGTAAAGACATGTTACTCCAACTTGTGGCTGCGTTGTTACTTTCAGTGGCATCGCTGGTTGTAGGCAAAGATGAGTGCCAGCCTCATACCTGGGACTTGAGGGCAGCCGCCGAAACATTGATTGCCGTTATACTGCAAAATCGCCTGCACTGGTCAATTACTATACCTGCAAAACGCTGGCCGACTTTTACGGCATTATCATTCCCTTTTTCTTCTTTCTCAGCCCGGCGCTGAAAAAGGACTGCTCAAACGTGCGGAGTACTACGCCAGAGGGTGTAAGTTGTATTCCCCACTTCAATCTTATACTTAAATCTATTGTTTTTCCTTCTTTTTTTCTTCTTTTTTTAGATGAGAAACAGCTGGTTTCGCAAGACGGACGATGCGGCCCTGATTTTAAAAACGCGACGTGCTACGGAACGGAGGCTCAATGCTGCAATTCTAAGACTTGGAAGTGCGGCGAGTCAAAGTAAGAGTTGTTCCTTGCTCGTCTTGAACGAGGTGCAATCCACTAACCCCGGCCACCAATAAACAGGGAAGATTGCAGCATAGGGGTATGCCACTCGGGCGCCTGCGTCGGGCGTGACTACATGGTGGACGGTAAGTGCGGGACGCAGCACGACAACCTCAAATGCGGCGGCCCCTGGGGCGACTGCTGCAGCTTTGACGGCGTCTGCGGCACCGGGCCCGACTTTTGCGGCAAGGGCAAGTGCTAGTCGGCAACTGCACGAGCCTAGAGCGGCCAAAGCCCCCGACCTCCGAGTTTCCGTGGCAGGTTGGCACGACGCCCGACGGAACATGCGGCGGTGAGCACGGCTACACCTGCGATGTCATCTTTGGCACCTGCTGCGGCAAGTCGGGTGTGTGCAGCTTAACTGAGTTGGAGTGCGGCGCTGGATGGTGAGTAGGGCCTCGCTCTTTTTTTCGTCGTCTTGGACCACCGGGGTTTGTCTAATAGCTTTCCGTCAGTCAGCCATAGTTTGGCAGATGCAAGGGCAGCGAGCCTCCTCCGATAACCACGTCGGCGCCTCAGCTAACCGGCATAAGCTCGCCCGGATCTGCTCCATTCTACCCCTACGGATGCTACGCCTTGCCATCTAGTGGCAAAATCTTGGACGGGGATACTCTCATCGACCGCTCCATGACCCCGAAGCTCTGTTTAAGTTACTGCATAGATGAGAAGCGCTACTCTCTCTTTGCCATTAGGGGTGTCGGGTGCGGCTTGGAGTGCTCCGGCGATGCCAAGGAAACGTGCGGCGGCAAGTCGGCCGTGAGCGTCTTTGGAAAATCCCCGGATTGGTTCGCTGACGATTTTGACGACGGCACAATGTCTCGCTGGACCAAGCACGGAGGTTCGTTTGATGCCTCATCCAAGTCTCTCGTGGCGGGGCATGCCTGGGGCGGCAAAGCTTTGGTCAAGGACCACGAGTTTTCCGACTCGACATTGGAAGTCGACGTCTCCCTCTCCCGCGACCATACGGGCGACGCGGGCGCCATCTTCCGCGCCGGCGGCATTACCAGCGGCATTGACGGGTATACCGGCTACTACGCCGGTATTACCTCGAGTGGCCGGGTGGTTCTCGGGCGCGCCAATAACGATTGGAAAGAGATTCGCAGCAGGTTGATCGGCATCGATCGTGGCCGGGTGTACCGGCTCAAGGTCGTGGCGACAGAGCCCTCCATCTCTGTCTTCGTCGACGACATGAAGACTCCCCGTATTGTCGCTCGCGATGAGACCCATGCCCGCGGCCGCACGGGTGTGCGCGTGTTTAACACGGGCGCGACATTCGACAGCGTCAGGATCGGGCCGCCGCCCGTCCAGCCGATGATTATCGAAGACTTTGCCGGCGACAAGCTGTCGCCTAGTTGGACCACGTATGGCGGCTCTTTTACTGTTTCCGACAGGTCGCTGGTTGCCGGCAAGTCGTACGGGGGCAAGGCCGTCCTCAACGTCACAGCTTCCGATTTCGAGCCCGACGTCTTTGTTCGGCTGGCGGACAAGTCCGGCGACGCGGGCCTCATCTTCCGCGTCAACGACGCCGCGGTGGGCGGCGACAGCCTGCGCGGCTACTACGTTGGCATCACTGGCTCGAGTCGCCGCGTCCTTTTGGGAAAGATTGACTATGCCTGGAAGCAAATTGGCGAGGCGCGGCTGGACGGGCGGGCTTCAGGCAGCTATGCTCTGGGGGTGCGGGCAGACGGCAAGTCGATATCGGTGTCTGTTGACGATGAGGTCAAGATTAAAGCGGACGATGATTCCTTTGTCGGTGGCGGCGCGGTCGGCGTGCGGGTTTATGACACGGGGGCTGCTTTTAGCCATTTCCGCCTCATTCGTTTGTGAGGACGGCAATAAATATTTCTCCAGGTCTATTCGCGTCATGGGAAGATATCAGCCAGAGATGTGTCTGCTAGAAGCTAGACGCTTCTTTTTAGAGTCATACATTTAATATAAGTGATTATGTCAGATTTTATAACCCTAAGCTAGGCTTAGCGTATCTAAATCTCTGCAACTAGTTGCACCTTTTACACTTAGCATTTGCGCTCGTCTAGACCGCAGCCCCATCAAGAACAAGAGACCCGCGACGTCGGCGCTTATCATAGGACGCCTCATCATCATGGGACTTGTCAAGGCACGACTTTAATTTGAAAGATGGCAAGACAAATGCTCGATTGTATATGTTGCAATAAGTCAAGGCTACTGTCTCAAACGGCGGGCTCTCATTAGTCCAAAACGCCGTTAAGACCGACTTTTAGCTAACCTACGACGTAAAGCGTTAGAGCTTCACTTCAACACAAGAGAATATATAGAATCAACCACTTACGAATACCCTTATAATTTATAATGAAAAAAAAAACCCTAACCTTTTTACTCCACCCTTATCTAAATTCTAATAGAGTTTTTCTAAACTCTCCGGTAACAGCGGCTAGGAGTTAGACTGCACGCGGTAAAGCTGGTGAAGTGCGCTTGTAGTATCAGATAACAGTTCAGCTGGCGGTCCGTACTCCACCATTTTGCCCGCATTCAAGACGATGACTTTGTCGAATGAATGAATTGATGACAGACGATGTGTGACCATGATGACGGTGGCGTCTTTAAATTTGCGGGCAATGACTTCAGCCATCTTTGCTTCAGTGATAGTATCAACACTAGATGACAGGCATTAGCTTTAATCATGACAAAATGGATGACTATCGCATACCTAGCCGTCGGCTCATCCAGAAGGACCAATTTGCTCTTGCGCAAAAGGGCACGGGCAAGACATAATAACTGCTGCTGACCGTGAGACAGGTGCATCTGCTCCATGTCCACATCCAGAACAGTATTTGTACATCTCTCACCGGATGATTCCTGCGCCTGTTCCCACAGACCGACTGCCTTCATGCATTCTTCCAGCTCTGCATCGGTGCTATCGCCTCCGAGGCATAAGTTCTGGCGCAATGACCCAGTGAATAAGAACGGATCCTGCGTAATGCAGTTTATCCTGCTGCGAACGATTTCTCTGTCAATTTGACTAAGATCTTGACCATCGAGCCTGATGCTCCCTGAACCAATAGCCATCATGCCTAGGATAGACGAGATAAGCGAACTCTTGCCACTACCAGTTCGACCGCAAACAGCAATTCTTTCACCAGATGCAATCTCAATCGATACATTGCGAAGGGCGACAAAGTCAACATGCGCGGCCGTAACACCATTGAATTGGACATGACCAGATGTTGGCCAGTTGTGGGCAACAGGCGCGTCTAGGCTTTCTTCAACGGGGGTGTCCTCAGAGAATGACTTCACTCGAGATACTGCGCCAAGCGATGTTTCCAACGACGTCCAAAACATAATAAGAGAAGCAAGAGATTGACTCAGGCTCATCATGTTAACGAGGGCTATGCCAGTAAAACCGGCACTGACAGTCGATCCTCGTACCGTGACTGCAAGAGCAGTAAGGATGGTGGCCATGCACATCACTGTGAGTCCGAGAACAACAGATAGCCATCGTTGGATGCATAGCAATAGGTAGAATGGTTTCTGGCAATCGTCCAAAAGTTGAAAGTATTGGGCTTTGTATGACGCAAACCATCCAAACGCTCGAATGGAAACAATGCCATTGATGGTGTCAATAATGTGCGAATATAGGGGCGCTTTGCTTTCCAGCCTGTATTCTTGTCAGCATAATATACAGATCTCTTCGTTAGTGTGCCTTACTCAAGAAGTCGAAGCTGCTTGGAGGTCCGAAGATAGAATCGGTGCAATGTGCCCAATACTAGCAAGATGAACGGGAGAACCGCCGCAAAATACGGCGTTGCCGCAATGGTGAGCGCTGAAACCGATATGCAACTTGCTGCGTGGAATGCGGTTGTGATCAACGCAGCAGGTAGAATCATGTCAATGAGCTGCATATCTTGACTGAATCGGTTCACCAAAGTTCCAATGTCTGTTTTTGAATGGAAAGACATGGGCGCTTTGAGCGCAGCATTCAAAACAGACAGATGGAGCCGCTTTCCTGACTTGGGCACGATGCCCACGTAGAGGTAGTAGACAGCGACGATGAGGCAGGCAGCGCGAATGACAGCCCACAATGCGTATAGACTAAGCCAGTACTTTGCATTATTCCTGTCATTGCTGGATGACCAAAGTTTGACCCACGCAAGTTGTAGCGCAGAGAAGCCAGCCTCAGTGAGAATGGAAGCTAAAAAGATGCAGAGACTTGACCACTCCAGGGACGCAAAGTAGTACTTGTAAACCTCAAGATCGCCGATACTCCTACCCGCGTTGGCTAGATTATCGGCTTCTTGTCTGAAGTCTTCCTCGGCAACGATTGCATCGGCAGTTACATCCAAATCAGGGGCAGCTTGAACGAGTTGATCATCCTGGATTGCAAGTTCTACGCCAGGATCGGCGCGAGAGCGATCCACTATATGCGTTGCGTGTTGTCCGTCTGATGTCAAGGCTACCACGATGTCTGCCGCGTGTAAGTGCCGCATCGAGTGGGTGGCAAGCACGACAGTGGCGTTCATCCGTCGGAGCAGACCATCACGACCAAACACCTTGTCGGCAATAATGTCTTGGGTGGAGGAGTCGAGCGCACTCAGAACATCATCGAAAATGGCGATTGGCTTCCTGGCGTACAGCGCACGAGCGATTGCTAAACGCTGGCGCTGTCCGCCGCTTAGCGATACACCTTGCACTCCAGCTTCTGATTGATCGCCGTCTTGCAGCGTCGCAATATCGTAGTCTAGAGCACACGCCCTGACTACCTCGTCGTACCATTCCCTGGAGAAACTATCATCGCCAATAATTTGATCCCGTACAGTCCCGGAAGGCAGCCATGGTGTCTGTTGGCAGAAGGCGAAGTTGTTTGTGGCGAGTTGAACCGCGCCGCTGAAGATTTGAGCTTCTCCCAACAACGCGTTGATAATTGTTGATTTACCCGAAGCAATAGGTCCAACTAAAGCAACGAATCTTGAACCCTTTGATGATGAGAAAGACACATTATGCACCACAGGGCTTTCCCATCCGATCGTAGCGTTCTGCACACTGATAACAGGCGCATTCTCGGCGTCAGGAACCGGCTGCATCTCCTGAAGAGCAATACCTGATCCCGAGTTTTCCGTGGTCACGCTTGTCTGGCCAATAACACGATCATCTTGCACCTCCTCTTCGTTCAAGAAGGCTTGGATTCGCTTAAAACAGCCGATGGCTGCAAATGCTTGCGGTACGGCGTGAAGCAGTTCGCCCAGCGGTGACATGATGACGGACAGAAGTGCCAGCGACGTAATCGCCTTAGTGGTGTTAAAGTCGTCATTGCCTTGCACCTGAGATACTATGGCATACGCAGCGAATGTGATCAGCTGGCCAATAATGTTAGGCAAATTGACAAGGCAGATGTTGAAGCTTGACAGTCGTCGATACTTCTTGGAGAGTTCCAGCTCCTCAACTCTCTGTGACTGGATCATGTTTTGAATTGAAGGCGTATACCCGAGCATTTTGATGCTCTTGATATTTCCCACGGCATGAGATGTGAAGTTCACACGTCGTTGGACTGCCTTCAGCCAGATACCTTGGCGACTGCCAACCAGAGAGCTGGCCCTTGCGCAAATGAGTGTTGACACAAATGCCAGGATGACCGGTGCGATGCAAACGGCGCCGAGCTGTCGCTGTAAAAGCCACACGCCAACTCCTAGCTGCAGGACAGCAGGACATAGCTCTGCAATAAGGAAGTTCCACGTTTCACATATTCTCTCTACATCGGTTCCGATCAGCGTCATGATAGGTGAACCGCTATCCGTGGCTGCCTTGGTGCAGATGTTGTTCAGTTTGTCAAAGATGTTGGTGATCAGACCACCACGAATAAGCGCCATATACCGGAATGTTAGCTGTTCGTAAATGCCCGTCGTGACCTATGTGCTATTAGTAAACTGGGCTACAAAGCTTAGGCAAGGATACATGCCGCTGAGGTGAAGTAGGTTAGCGCGATGGCGCCAATGAGCCCGTAGCCGCTGTTGCGAACTGACTGCGTGTCCGGAGCCAAGACATTGTCAACAACTGCTTCAACTAAAAACGGCTGGAGAAGGCTGCAGGCAAGAACAACCAATCTAGGGAAGATGATTTTGGCAGCTTCCCAAGGCCACGCCTTGAAGGTTGCAAAGACGAGGCCGTATTTGTGTGACATGTCAGCTGATGCTCGTGTTAGCGAAATTAGGCGTGACGCTTGGGATGGAATATAGACTAACTATTTCCAAGAGCCTTTTGTAGCTGAGAGAAAGTTGCAGAAGAGTTGATTCTTTGGTGGATCGACACGAGAGTGTGCAGGTTGAGAACCTGCCGCGAGCCGGTGACCATAAGCTTGATGAGCCAGAAGAATAATGCTCTAGAGAATAGACCTGCTGTCTCCTCGCCAGAGATGTTGATATACTTTTCAAGCAGTAAAGGACGCTTGCCGGTATTTTCCAGCCATAGCAAAATGAACTTGACGGCAAGCGAACAGGAAAGGATGGCAGCAGCGTTGGTGTAAGCTCCCATCAGCCACAAGGTTCTGATTCTAGGTATATCGGCGAGGGACGAGATAAAGAGATAGGCGGATATTGTTAGAGAAGGGCGCGGGCTAGCTCGGTGAGCGATGGCGGAATTGACAGCGAGAACGGCGGCAACGACAAGCGCGAGGATGGCTGAGACGAGCGGGACGGTGGTCGAGGGAAGAGGGTTCAAGGCCCATAGCGCGATGAGGGAAATTTGCAATGCAGCAAATATGAAGATGAATGCGAGCTTGACAAAGCGCAGAGGCGATTTCACGACAAAGCAGTTGAGCTTTGCGAGCATAAATACGCTCTCGAGAGAACCGCTCATAGAGTAGAGTGCGGCGGGAAGGATGCACAGTATGACTTCTTCGAAAAATACTAGAAGCGAGTAGTTATTAGCGAATCTGGCGGTCAACACGTCCAACACAGTGAAGAAAGAATACCTGTGAAGTCGAAGCCACCACGGCAGTCCGACGAGATGACTGGCGGCGAGAAGCTCCCGTCATTGCAGACCGCGTTGCTGGATGCCATTTTGCACGCTTCGGAGGCGAATTATCGACAATTTGGCAAGCGCTGAAACGAGCGAGACCCGTGACAAGAGCTGATAAGCTATCGGTCGCACGTGCAAAGCTGTTGCTCGTCGACTTCACCAACTTTGGGGATGAGGACGGCGAGTGTTGGCTCTCACTTTCGGGGGGGGGGGGGGGGAGCTAATCTCTGGGGTTTTTGTTTGGGGGGGGAGAGATCCGCTGGCGATTCGGTGTGCCTGGGGTTAGCGGGCGATGGCTCCGCTACGGGGATTGGAGGTCCTTTTGAGTCAGAACGCCAACCTACGCCGTAGCCACTTACGCCAAAATGCTACAGTGGCTGTCTGCAGGATTCAGAGCCTGACTCCGATTCCTCGCGCCATGCACGCTATTACGCAAGCATAACGCGTGGCGGCGGTATAAATGTTACTAAACTCAGTTGCCACAGGGGCCACCCTTTACAATTCCTTTTGTTTGGGCCTGATCATTGGCTTCCCAAGAGTCACTAGCCGGCTCGCCCATAGCCAGCACAGTGGTTTCGAACGTTGCGGGCGCACCAGCAACATTGACGCAGATCCACCAGAGCCTCGCCGTTCCTTACCACTTGTGGTTTGGGCCCTTTTCCACATTCTTCGCGACGCCCAGCTCGTTTGTTGTATTATACACAGTCAAGGACTCGTCAGCGAGAGATTTAACAATATTTTCCAACTTCTTTGACCCACGTTAGACCGCGACTATAAGGATCGGCGTCTCCAAGCCCGAATTTGTCTGGACATTTGAACTGTTGATAACAGGCTTGGAGTGTTACAGCCGTCGACTTGAAGGTGGTCTGCGCGGCCCTGACCGGGCGGCGTGCAACGCCCTTTGTCTTGCCAAACGCTGTAGTAGATATTTCAAACTCGCCCTGCGAAATTGTAATACTCCGGAGCTTCTTCAGCTTATCGTGCCAAGTGTCCAGACTCGGGTTATCGACGTAGGCTTTGAGAATGGCGACGACAATGCCCTCAGAAGTTTTGGAGTTGTGATCATTCTTGTATCTTGGCTGGACGACATATGGATACTTAATAGCTTATTTCGCCGTCACCCCATGTGTGGGACAGGGCGATATATGAGGGGGGGTCAAGGTGCTCCTCTAATCGACTAGTTCTGCTGTTGATGATCCTCATGGTCTCGGTAGGCTTGAAGTTATTTTCTACGCACGAAAGTAATCCGAAATGTTAACCGCGCACTTTTTCTCGCAGTTTTTATACCTGTTTTGTGTAATTAACGTGCTTCGACAGAAGATCATGACGTGGGGCGCTTAGCCTTGAAGAAGCAGGTAGGGCGAAAAGCAAATCAGTTAATCTGGAAAGTTCGAAGTTAGAGCGACTAGCTGAAAGAGAATGAACGATGTATATTTCCAACTTCACCTTAACTATGGGAATATGCTTAAGTTACAGGTAGATACTACTTCAATGTCCTTTGTGTTCACCCGTATGCAGGTCCACCCAGCCCTTGGCCGGTCGTGGTCGACCTGGAAAAAAGGGTAAAGGGTGTTTATGAGCGCTGTGCTTTGCGACCCAAGCCTTTACCTTTTGGAAATTGCGGCAAGTGTGAACTGCCTCGAAGTTGGTGAGCGGGCGGTTCGCCACGTCGCTCCAGCTGACCATCTGAGGAATAATATCGATGTTACACATCAAAATCTGGCGGAGGTAATCGATGCAGTGATCTGAGACTCATTAGACCGAATTATCCAAATCCAAATGAATATCCTACCAAGGTGTACGCGATAGATGGGCTCTGGATCTCCCACCGGGTACTTATCCGGCCTGGCGGCCTTGCGGAGCATGTTCTTGTAAGGGTTAGCACCTGTATGTGGATACTTGCACGGGAAGAAAACAAACCAAAAAGTGAATCTGATGGAATCCATCAATACCGACAATCGAATGACCGCTGTCCTTCTTTAATGTCGTGTCGCGCACGGTATCAGCCTCAGATCCGATCAGGTCCACGGCGTCCACTGTTATCGTATTACGGTCAGACCTTTTCTGGAAGACAGATGACAGATGACTCTTACCATGGATTAGGTCTCTCCACGCATCGTCCATGGCATCTGTTGGCTCCCCAACGTACTGTATCCCACCTTGGGGAGGCGCATAAAGCGTACCGTTCTCGTCAAAGTCGAGCCGCCCCTGGAAGGTAACTTGCTCTAATTCCAGGGCTCCTTTCAGCGGTTCTAGGTTGCATGTTAGCGTATCGTATCACCTGAAGTATGCGCAGTGATTACAAATGCCCACACCTAAATCGGTGGCGAAGCCATAAGCGTAGCCGTCACGACAGTTTCGACCAGAAGTAATTCTGCTCACAATACACAATAATCTAAGTCACAATAAGGCCAACATAGTTGGCAGTATGGTGTGACGAATTCTTGCTCTTGAGGTAGTGTGCTTAGCCTCACCACCTTCTAAAAAGCTACTCATACTACCTTTGTCAAAAGTAGTGTTATCGTCTAAGTATTCCTCCTCGTCGACGGCAGATAACTTGTCATAGTGCTCCTTATTATACATAATAAAAAGTCGTTAAGAGTAACAGTTCACAGCTTTCTCGGAGTGTTGATGTAGAAGCGCAAAAGAGAGATCACCGCAGATAAATCAGGCGAGCTGGCTCGTGCTAGCTAGAATAGACTGAGAAACGGGGAGCGGGGATGGTCAAACTACCCATTTTCAAGTAGAGGTGCTTTTCAAAGCAATACAAGGCCTTGCAAGATGCTGGCAAGTTCCAATGCCGCCACCATCATGGGGGAGTCCTCTTGTAAGCTGCAAGCCTTATGCGTACTAAACAGGACACAGTGCAAATTCTTAGCTACCATTAGCATAACGTGCTTTTATACATTACATGAAATTATTGCCCGGCTGCTTATGAAAGAACTTACAATAATCCAATATGCTATGTATCGTATTGTCATGAAAGTATACGACATGTGAAGCTCTTATACGCGAAATCATCTTCGACGGGGTTCAAAGTGGCGAAGAAGCTATGTAGCATCTTATTAAGACAAACAAATTTATATAATTATGCTCCATATATTTCGAATATATAAAGAGTATTTACCTAAGTGCTAAGCATCTACGGACAAATTCACTCCCTTGTAAAGCTAATTACTCGCCCTTGGTGTAAGTTCCCCAGCGCTGGTTGCTTAGAGCAGGATCGGCATCCTCAGCACGCTTAGTATACGCGCCTCGACGCTGGTTGCTCAGAGCAGAGTCAGGGTCGGCAGCAGAAGTTACTTCGTCAAAGTGTAAACGTTAGCCCAGTGCGAGTAGAACATGTTATAATCTACGAACCTGGCGCGGCAGTGGTAAGGCCAGTGGCCAGAGCAACAATAATCAAGTCAGCTCGCATTTTGATTGTTGGATAGTCTTATTGAGAATTGTTTATAGATGTGAATTTGAAGGAATTTGCGAAGTAGTCGTAAGTAGCCACCTCATTAAGACAGGTATGCGTCTGATATGAGGTATTTATAATTAAGTTGCGGCATCATTTGCACAAGCACAAAGCTTGCCTCTTCGTAATGTTGATACTTCAAAGAGTCACAGTTTATGCACACACTATGCGCACTATGCACGGAGAGAATAATAAAGTCCACGGCCAGTAAGAGACGGAAACCTGGCATGGGAAACCGGCAAGCTTGTCATATTTATGTAGACTAAACGGAACAGCCGATTTACCCCAAGGGGACGGAGCCTCGTAGGCGGGTAGTCGGGATGGGAGGGGAAGGGATGCCATGGCGCCGTCTATTGCATGAATCGCAGCCTGATTTACGTAAACTGACGATAATTAAGGGGTAAGCGGTAACTCCTTCAGATAAGAATATACCCAATATTACCCTTAAGCCAATAACGAATAGGTATACAGCTTTGATAAATCTTAACCAGCGCTTAAACGGTATTTTTGATGCCAGCGTGAAGCACCTAGCCTGGTTAGGCAGGTTAACGCGAAGGTGCTACTGCGGACCGACAGTTACTTATCGCCACCAGCCAGTAATTAACAGATAGAACTCGAAAATTTAACAAGTATTAAAGACATACGCTGAAAATGTCGCTTGAAGGTTTAATTAAAGCCCATTCTCGCTCAAGCTCGCCTACGTCTTTTCAACGCCTTCGTAGCGGATATGCCAGCGGTAGTCTATGGCCTTGGAAGCTAGCCACGGCTACCTTTGTGCTTTCTACCTCGATTCTGTTCTTTCAGTCAATTTACAACCTAGAATCGAGTGCTCATCGCTCTCAAGTACGGATTTTAGTGAGTATATTTAACGAAGTCATTCTTCGCATGCATCTCGGCGGATAGCTAACAATTCATAGGCGCTATTCAGCCACCAGTTCAACGCCAGGAACGGGTTTTCGATGGTGCCTTGATCTATAATAGCACGGGACAACTTGTTCGAGAAGTTACAAGGGCGAGGATCTATGGGTAGGGACACCTACGCCAGAGATGGACCAACTGTGGGATCATGTCGAATCGGGGTATGTTACTTAACAATGATAAATATACAAAGGCTCACCGCTTGGTTTGCAGCATCTAGCATCCTCTTAGAAGGGCAAGAGGCTGACCCGGTCAGAGAGAAGACTATAATTCATCGCGGCTACTGGGAGGCAGGCCTCGATACGTTTCATTAGTTACATTGCTTGGTATGTTCGTCATCACTTTTCGATCTTCTGTCCATTGCTTACTAATCGACTAGAATTTGATCAGGAAACAACTTTATCCCGACTACTACGAGGCAAATCAACGAGGTGAAGTATATAAAATGCACTGGGTAGCTACCATCTGTACTATAAATAACTCGCTTCGGATTGCTAATGGCTAGCAGAGCACTGCTTGAATTACATCCGGCAAGCCATCATGTGTGACGCCGACCTCTCACCAGTCACGGAGATTTGGTATGAAACGGCAGAGATCTGGGCACCCAACTTCAAAACAACCCACACATGCAGGAACTTTTCGCAGATCCTCGACTGGGCTCTAGAGAGACACCCAAGCGTGCGAGCAAAGCAGCCACCAGGAATGGAAGTGGCCAAGGACAAGACGCTGGATATGAGCGGGGAGAGGCTTCGGCTTCATCTAGAATACACGAAGGGAACAAGCCACCGCCATTAAAATAGTACGAAATTTATCCTCTTCCTCAATAATGCGGCCTATTCTTTCAGATGTGCGATTCTAGCTCTCTGAAATTCTATGACTGTAGACCATCCATTGTGTTTGGCAATCTCACAAAGTAAAGCAGCAATGCGGCAAGCATGCAAAGAAGGCTGATGACAACAAATGGCAGAATTTCCCAAGGGTGCCCTAAACGAAGGCCAGAGCCGTAAATGGCAGCAAGACTCGGCTGCGATATGAGCGCGCCCACACTCTCTACTATACCAATCAAAGAGTAAAGCTGTGAAATATGAGCTTCGTCAGTGAAGATGATCATAAGGGATCTGCACAGGGCCAACCATCCGAAGCCGAAAGTGACAGTAATAACGCCGCTTACGACGGCAGGAATGGCAGGTAATGTGATGAGCACCGTGCCCATCGCTACCAGTAGCAGCGAGAATCTTGCCAATGTAAGGTCTTTCTGTGCTGCAGACAGGCGGAAAAGGAATCTTTCTGACATAAGGAGCTTCGTGATAGCTGGAATAAAGACGAGGAAAACGAAAATGTCGCCGAAGCCTCGAATAGACAGAAGATAGCCAGCTTGCGCAAAGGTCCACCCGAATCGCATGCTGACGAACATGACGAGAAGCGTGCCGATGGATTGCGTTACAGGGGAGATCAGGGCAAAGGAGAACATGATGAATGCTGCAGAAGGAGACTTGATGATGGATATAACGCCATACAGCGACCGTATCAGGCCACTGAGGCGATGTTTTATGGCGCCTTCGCCGTCTGTCTCTACCTCCTCGGCGGTTCTGTCAGATGCAGCCGGCACCTGTATGTCTGGATATAACATAATACTAGCAAGGCCAACAGGGAGCACGATGTATTCTAATAATATCGGTAGCCAAAGATAGCCTCTGTCCATAAGAGATGAAGCTACTAGTGACCCGAGGGACTGTCCGAGGAAGCTGCCCACACCAAGCTGTAGGAAATAGTTGGCTCTGCGACACGTTAAACGATGTGTAACTGAGTGATATATGTAAGGGAGGACTTACCTGAGCGCCGCCGGTGCAATATCCGCAGTAATGGAGTAAAGCATGGCAAGAAGCACCGTCTCTCCTCCGCCCAGCAGCCGAGGGACGAAACTAAAGAGCACCATGGAAACAGGAAGCATATCGGAGAATCTTATAACGAGAAGAACCCAGGAAAAAGACAACAGCGAGCTGAGAGCCGCCCAGAGCATGACAGGCCGCTTGCCGAAGCGGTCGGCCAGGATGCCCATGGGCAAGGCGACGATCAGCTCGGCGCTCATCTCCAGCGTCGACGAGATGCCAGTCAACGAAGCAAGCCGAGCCTCGACGGGTGTGATTTTGCAACGGAGCTCGTCGTCCTGTGTGCCACGCGGCGACCAGATGCCATCAAAGTACTCCCTGCAGACGGCATCCTCGAGCAATTGGGCTTGCGGGACCGCAGCGAGCAAGGCGGAGAGAGCGGTGCAAAAGATGATGAAGCTTTGGACGGCGTTTATCGTCTGCGGGTTAGTGATTTGAAGCCAGTGGGCGCGAACTATTTTTGTGCTCGGCTGCGATGCATCCTGTTGAGGTTGCTGCGTGTTGCCTCGAAGCAGCGGCGACGATTCGGAATCATCTTGCTGGTGACGAGGCATAGCTACCGCTCGCTATTGTGACGATGTCCAGGCTCCCTGTCGATGGAAGGTACTGCAGCGCAATATGTATGAGGAATGGGAGAAGGAGGACGTCAGCTCTCTCTGAACATAACGGAAGCTGTCGGTCGACTGAGACGAACGCGTACGCTTTCGCGCTCAGGGTGGGATGGGATGGGTGGCATTTTGACAACGGTTTTCGTTACCGAGCGAACTAGCCAGGGACTATTCCTACGAAGCCCGGGGCGACCTGTTCCCACATTTCAGGACAAAAAGGGCTGCTCGGTTGGACGCCACGGGCACAGAGTGCACCGCCAATGGATCGGTTGATTCGATGCCTTTCTCTTTTAGGCCCCCGCCATATATTTCGTGGGCAAACTTAAGTTTTAATTTACTTTTTAATTTACTTTTTTTTATTAATTACTTTAGTTAAATATATATTAGCTTAACTATAGTATACCTATTAATATTATTTCTACTATTTATACTATATTAAGCTTATACCTTTATCTCCTTATTCTTAGGTTTATATATTATCTAATATTTTATATATTAACCTAATTACTAAGTTTATAATTAAATATTTTTAAATTAATTATAGCTCTATTACTTCTATATAATATAATTATTTAAAACTACTATAGTAATTATAATTGTAATTAAATCTATTAGAAATTTCTAGTTTAATAATTAGCTTACTTCTATTATTAAAAATAATTATATTACTTAAATTAGCTATTTATTAGAAATTATAATTCCTTTTAGCTTATAAATATAATGAAAGTAGGTATTAATATTTAGGCCTCTTTATCTGATAACTTAGTATAGCTTATATATAAGTATTTAAAATTCTAAGTTTAGTACTATAACTTCTTATACCTTTATTTTTTATAACTATAGCTTTTTGTAATAGTAAATATATTATATATTAAGTAGTAATTTATTTTTATATTATATACACTTACTAAATAAACTATAGTAAAGTAGTAGTATATATATAAGTGGGTTAGCCTTTAACCTTAGTACTAATTATGATACGCGCCTAATAATAATAATTTCGATAATAAAAGCACAGACTAGGTGTCAGAAAGAGGGGAACTAGAAGAGAGTACGCAGGATTATCACGGCGGGGTAGCACTAGGTAGCATCAAAAGACTGTATTAATCTCTAAGGAGCGACCTCCCTTCGAGAGGGTAGCGTACTCGTAGCTTTATGGCTGGGTTATCGTCACGTGGGCTTCTCTTTCATTGCCTAGGGGCTGGTCGCACCCGGCTAGGTTGCGGCGTCTTGGGTCATGACACTAGGTTAGCCTTCTACCACTAAATCTTATCGTCTAGCCTCCGCCGAATAATGCCGAGGGTATTATAGAGACGAATTAGCTAGGACTAAAAGCTATTAGAAGCTTAGTCCACTAACTTACTCCACGCGGGTGAACACTAGCATAGTCGCCTGCAGATAGAGACTAGGCTACTACTCAAGAAGCAGGGTAGCAGAGCGAAGTCGCGAATAAGCGCCGTTAGAGTATGAATATTGGAACACATGTTGCTTAGATTGATCACTAGAGATCTGGAGATTATAGTATCTAGCTAGGTAAAGATTACCCTTAATACACTTTTCTATCTCTCTACTAATGTTTAGATCGCATCCTTGATCCTGCGGTTAGTTCACGTGGCCATTCCGTTAGGTTATTTCCTAATCTAGGCAGCGACAGTGCCCTATAGGGGTCTGACGCCCAGTTGGCCTGTGTCACCTCGTCTGGTTCGTAATAACATGTAACAGTTTCGGACAGAGTAAGGCCGGGGGTGACGTGGCTGGACTGAGACCAGTGTGGAGGCCAACATTTATATCTATTGTGCCAGCTATTCATCTTTCCTGTCTCGGAACTGACGACCAAGACTGAATTGTGTTTCGATGAACATCGGCCGACTTAGTGGGTAGCATGGAAATCATCAAGCATATTGGGCGACAGGCGGCTATGGCCTGCGACACGTCTCGGATAAGCCTTTGATCTTGTCCATCATGTACCGTCATAACACCCATTAGCTCTAAGTGAGACACAGAATACACTTCCCCGAAACAAAATCTCAATAAGAAAAAAAACTAACAGTAAAGGTTCCACAGCTCTCGTACAACTAGTATTGCGCCGTGCTCGCCTAAACGTACACTCATGTCGTCGTAGATCAAGTGACTTACACGAACCTGGCCCTGCCCCCCCCCCCTTCCAACCCACCACCCCCAACAAGAGCTTTGTAGGTATGCATAGCTTTGGTTTACGTTGTCCGACACTTATGCTACGTAGTAAGGTTAGCTCATTTCATCTAGTAATTAGGACTAGGCACGAGTGTGCGTGTAAAAAATGGGATCCAACACCGCGGTCTCCAAGACTGAATGCTAGCATTTGTAAGACGGCATTTATGCTAGTAATAGAGTCCACCTTCGTTATGTCAAGCCTAAGGCGGCCAAAACATGTTTGAGGCCGAGAGATTAGCGGTGTAATCTTGCCAGCCCGCATCGCAAGGTAAACTAAATACATCACACTCGTCTGGCCCTTTCCAACTTTGCCATCACCCTTCTCCTCGCCTTGTTGTTTTACGAAACAGATACAAGCCCTGACCTCGTTGGCAAGCTGGTTTTTTCTACTTTATAAAGTAGAATGGCCAAGACGGGATTACCAGGCTACAAGAGCTGTACTGGTACTAAACTGGAGCTCGTAGTATGCCAACTCTTTTCTTCTCTTAACAACAGACTAGAGAGCCCATCGGTCTTAATACGCCACAGCCGGGGATTTATCGCCATTTCACTTGGCATTTCGCTCTACTCTTTATATGACTTTTTACCTCTATCGATAATAAGATATAACGCTCTATGTCATCTGTAATTCGTAGACTCTTACCGCGTCTGGGATAGGCTGTTCGAAAGTCGCTATTCCCTCTTAATTTTACGATGGTGATCGCGTTTGACTTGCGATCCTATGCGCAATAAACATTAATCTACGTACGCCTAGAACGTCTGCTGTGGTTTTGGAATGCCGGTAACTGGTCAAACTGAGGTCCTTTGGTGAGCTGCCCCTTGGTGCGGATGTCCGAGTATAAGTAGGCGTTGTGCCGATGATCTGACAACATGCAAACTGGAGTGATCTAGCGAGGTTTTAGTGACCCCTTACCACCTTTTATATTAGCTCTAGAAGGAGCGCTATGTTCCGGATATCATCACCTAACACTGCTTTTAACCCACTTTAACAACAGCTGTGGTTGTGACCGTCGTGATCCATCCACGACGATCCGCCGGACTTCACAAGCAACGTGTACGAAAAAGCAGTACCCTCTTAAAATGTTAACGAAGCTCGGATGTAAAGTTGGTATATTTATTTCGAATAAGCGATTCAATCTGCTCTGGTCTATTTACACCGGGCAGAATATCATCTGATTCTCTGGTTTCTGTGCCGGGGCAGTGATTGGTGCAATTTGTGGGGGGGGGGGGCGGGAGCCGGGAGCCGATACACAGATCCGCTCCTGCACTTACAAAGACACAGCGATCATCGCCAATGGCAAAGAATGAACTGAACTACGACCAATCACCGGCATTGCTGCAGACGCAAAATTCAAAGCCACTGATTACAGGGTAAGAAATGGTTTCATATGTATGCGTGAGACACGGCTGTAACCTTTGAACAAACTGACAATGACGGTAGTTATAGTTATGGCTATCATGATGTGTACTATATCGTCCCCATTCGTACTGCCGAGACAGTTATTAATCTGAGTATTTACGCGCTGTCTTCATATGTACGTGCCTGCTCACCGCCTAAAGCTATGTTATGTAAATCCAACGTCTTCCCCTCTACCATTCCTACTCCTCTATCTAAGCTATAGTGTAACCTCTATCCTATATTTTCTACTCTTTACTTCCACTAAAAGTCGCACGCTATTAAAAAACCATGAAGGTAAAGAATCAATCTTCCACCTCGCAAGGAGTAACACGGTAAAAAGGGGAGGGAAGCACGTTAGACGGATTACTCTCCCTTTCTCCTTAAGTAGATTAATAACTATTTAGACGCCTACTCGCAGACGCCGTAGGGCCAGTCCGTAACACCTAGGGCCTTTACTTAGTATATTCTTATTAGTGTTAGCCTTTATTTTATCCTAGGGATGGTATCTAATATTCTTATAAACGCCTTTACTTCTTATAGACGTAGATTCCTCCTCCTTAGTATAGTTTCTCTTAAGTAGATTACTTTTAGTATTATTTTACTAGCTATTACTTAAACCGCCTTATTATATTAGTATTAGCGTAAATAAGGATATAAGTAAAGCTATATATAGAATTTTATATAACTCGTATTAAACGGCCTATATTCTAGCGAATGCGGCTATTAGAAAGAT
Organism: Lecanicillium sp. LEC01; assembly: GCA_002242745.2. NCBI lineage: Eukaryota > Fungi > Ascomycota > Sordariomycetes > Hypocreales > Cordycipitaceae > Lecanicillium > Lecanicillium sp. LEC01. The sequence continues at coordinate 7,720 of NIWZ02000125.1, read as the reverse complement.
ATTATAACTAAGAGCGCTATTTTTAAGGAAAGGGTTTATAATGGATTTAGGTTAGAGGGTTATAACTTTAGTAGTATAACTACTATTATTAATTATAACTAAAATATTATTGCTATATAGAGCTAATAGCTATAAAAGTAGTACTATTTATTATATTAAGACCTTAGAAATTCTTCCTACTAGAACTAATATCTAATTATTTCTTAGTATATAAATCCTATATCTAATAGCTAAAACCTAAGTGCTAAATACTAGCCGCTTCTGTAATATCCTATAGCCCTAGCTATGTTTAATAAAAAGTTAGGCCGACGACATGGTACACTGAAGGTATGGTGGCAATCATTGCCACACGGCAAATACGGGAGATGACGTGGCAAACCCGCGGCATGGTTTTCCGAAAATTACATGACCCCGCATCTATCCGCCTCGCCGACATCCGAAACAGAGATGATCTTCATTAGGCTCCGATAAAAAATCAATAAGGGTAACTATTGCGAAGTATATATGCGGTGTGATAACCACCCGAAGAAACTGCCTTGTCTTATCTGGAGCCTGTCTTAAATAATGTCCTATCCGAAGAAGGTCGGAGGGCTATGATGATTACTTAATGCAGATCAGACGTGTTTACAGAAAGCCCACGAGAGCTGCCTTACCAACCGACGCGAATAGAGTCTCAGATTTCGCTCAGCTTTGACCTAGTGCGGGCTAGAGCCTGCTCAGCAAAGAGCAAAGTTCATGGATTGGTAGAGCTGTCACCATGGTCATATTATAGTTTTAGCACGGAATGAGGAAAGGAGATCGACACCTTCACGGGGTCGAAAGTATAAAGTTCGCTCGCCTGCCGCCCAGTCGAATCGACAAAGCAATTCTTAACAAGGACAGAGCTCATCTACTAATATACTTAATATTGTACTTGCAAAACGAAATCCACCCTTCTTTAAAAATGAAGTTCCCAGTCATCGCCACCGTTATCGCCGCGGCTTCCGCCGTAGCCGTTGACACCTTCGTCGAGCGAAGCGCTTACAAGCGGGATATCGCTCCCAACCATCTCCAGCGTATTGCCTCCTACCGCAAAGAGTCTGCGGGTTCGCTCACCGGAGATCAGAGCGCTGTCCTCGACTGGGCTGAGAACATCATCATGAGCCACAACACTGCGGACGTAGCCGGTCTCCGTGACGCCTGTAATGAGGCCTTTGGTGCTGAAGAATGCGGCGTCATTTTATACAACAAGCCGGGTAGCCCTGTTGCTCGTGGCCTCAAGGAGCGCGGTGTTCCATGCTCCTGCAGTGATCGTGACCCCAATTGCCCTGATGCCCATCACTGTCGCTATGGTGAGGCTGGCTGCTCTATGCACAGTAAGATTTGGACCGCTCGGCTTACGAATGATTATAAGGCTAACGAATGAATCTTTTAACGTTAAAGCGGACTGTGGCCTTTTCGGACTTTACGTCTGTAATGGCCTCTGCAAACCAAACTATTAAGTCTATTCATAGAGCGATATAGCAGACTTAGCCTTACTACAATATCGATCAAAAGAGCTACGGTTAGATTGTCTTTGTCTCTTAGATAGCTTAACTGGCTTTGTTAGCGAATCAAACGATAGTTCTGATTTGGTAAATCTAGTTCTTTATAGTAGAGCCAGCCGATTAACTATAGATATAGGTCAAAAAGGCTATCTCCTAGGTTAGAAATTAAACACTACCCTAATTCTAGATCTTTTATCTAAACGTATAACTATAACACTATTCTTCGCGCTACTAAGTGCTTATCTAGCGAGTAATAGGGTAATAAAATGGAAGTAAGAAAATAAACCCTAACTTTTTAAATATAGTAACTATTAGAAAGCGGATAAAAAGTAAGAGAATAAATAAATGATCTTTAGTATTCAAATATTAAAAAAGGTATTCAGAACTATTAATTAAATCTAAAAGACAGATTTTATAGGAGCTTCTAAAAGTGGATAATATATGTATTTAAAAAAAGAATATAATATACTAAAATATTCTTAATATATTATAGATAGTAGATCTTTACTATATTTTATTAAACACCTCCTAAAAGGGCACGGCGAGGTAAAAATGCGTAATAACCGGATGGATAGAGCAACGAGGGGGAAATATTCGCCGCCGCTGTCTTGAAATTTCCTTTAATTCGTCAACAGTAGATAGGACTCGCTCTCGGCAGCCTGTTGAGATCGGCACGTCCATCTGCCGTAGAGGAGAAGGCTGTCGTCAGGTGGAGGACGTCTTACGCCGGACCGCAGCCCTGAGTCTCACAGGGAAGATGGGGTTGGGAGACGAGACGGGACTGAAGTGAAGTCGCGAAGAACGACAAGCCGGGATGCACAAGAGAATCAAAGCCAGCGGAGCAAGGGAAAAAAAGCGGCATTTAAAGTATTTTGTTGGATTGTATGCTAGAGTTGTAGCATAGCTTCGTCGTCCTCGGGATGGCCATGAGCCGCAATCACTTTAACGGTTCACCCTGGTACACTGTAAGCTTCGTTTCTGTGACTCTGACGATGAGACGCGGGGTCTCAACTATGTAGCAACGATGAGCTCAGCCAGCCACGATTTACGACATAGCAAGAGAACACAAGTTACAACCCACCGGAAAATCTCGTTACCACTCCAGGCGACTCCATCGAAAGGGCGATATCAGTGGCTAACTCGCAGTGGCGTGAAAAAGGTGACTGAACGACTACTTACTATGTCCGATACACAGCTCCGTCGACCAGACAGCAGTCGTAGCCAGTTATCCCCTCGTTTAGAATTGCCCCTTTACGCCTCCATGACCCGCATGCACAGCCGAGATAGAATGTGGTCTGTCGATCAAGCCCTTACCATAGTCAAAGGTCAGGGCTTACTAGCGTACAATGGGTCATCACCATGGCGCCTTAAATTGAACAGCCTACCACAAAGTGTAGGGGTTCTCAAGTGCTACAATATGAACCCTTTAAGTACATAACTCAAACATGGCTCAGATCGGTGAGACAGCTTTTCAGCTATACCGTCTCTCCACTCCGCGATACCAAGACCCTAATCAACGCCAGTTGCACTGCAGTCCAAGATCATCGAAGGTACAGGTGAGCCACTGTTGACTACTAATCATTCTGCACACCCCGTACCTACCACCGAGGAGTACAACGAGCGCGAAGAGGACAGCGGTTGTGCTAAGCCACGTCGGAAGACCAGCTGAAGGTATTAGCCATCTACTTAACAAGTTTGCTAGATAGGGAAAAGAAGAAGAACGGTTAGGTTTACTTAGTAAAATATGCGAAACTAGCAAAGTTTTGTTCTCGACGGGTTTACATCTTTATTAAACAATTTCAATTATATTGACCCTTTTAGTAGAAAATACACTGTCTTAGTGGTTCGCAGTACCATTTAGAGCTATATCGGCTATCCGGCTCTTTAATTATAGTAGAGCGATGCTGGCGAAAAGCTATGTTTTAAATTTACGTCTCTCGACGTTATAGCTTAGGCTCTTATAACGGGCTATCAAATATTAGGCGATGACAAGTTTGTACTACCAGGTAAATCTCTATGGAAAGGTCGGGCAAATATCAAAACAAATAGAGAGGCTAGCATAATGTGCCAAATTATGGCTGCAGCAGCTCGCCGACCTCTACCACGGCGCGGATACACGGATGCATTAATGCACGAGGGCGGCGGCCAATGCATAAAACTTCTTTCTCAGAGTAAACTCGCACCATGGTTTCAAACACTTCATTCTTGCCTTGAGCCCATCTTTGGCTTTACACTATATGGCTCCTTGCTTTCTTGGTTCACGGGAGAGACGACTTTCTAAGAGGCGGTATTTGCATCATTCAATAGCGGAGGAAGCAGTCGATAAACAGAAAATTGGTAACTTGCGCCGGCAGATATTATACAAATTTTGTTACAACGTCTAGTCTAAGATACACCTATCACAGCGCCGTCAAAGGCTATACCATATCTTTAGGGCTAGAAGTTGGCGCATAGTAATGGTTGATTGTGAAGGTAATCACTGTGCTGCCCACATCAGGTCTCCAAACGCTGTGAGAGAAGTCGGGAATACCGTAGCCAAAGTTGATATACTTGCATAAGCGCGAAGACTTGGTTAAAGGGCAGCTGAGCTGAGACTTGATCACTTGCGTTGTCATTATTTACCCAGTAAAACCAAGTCCTGATTTTTTTTCTGTCTGAACATATAAATAATTATGGTACAGAGGTACCACAAGCCCAAAAGTTCCCATCTCTGCTCTCTAACACAGAGTACAAGTACATACCCTGGCCCAACCACAAGCTCCGGGATGGCATTTTATATGATCGGAGTCACAAGGAACACGGCGCGCCAAGTCATCAACCATGATTCCGGCTTCTCTAGCAGCCACCAAGTCTCGCGGAAGTACTCTCACTGCATGACCAGCCGGTACTTCCATGCCTCTGGTCCAGATTGGTGCATTTAATTTGTCAACAGGCGTTGCTGAGATGAGAATGGCCTGGAGGATGAGAGGAAAGATGTAGGCACGCATATTATAGTTCGCGGGTAGTAGAGGTAAAGGCAATATTAGTTGATTTAGGCCGAACGTGTTTATAAATTTGAGGATAGGAGTTGTCTGATAGAGTGAAAAGGTTAAAATTATAGTAGCAGTTCCCAAGTTTAAATAGAAGTGGTAGGGATCTTAGCTGGGTTTATATATTACTGCTATAAGCGGCCGCCCTCTCTAGGCACTGTTATAAATATTTTAATAATCAACACCCTACAGAGGAAGGCGTTATGCTGGCCAGCAAGTCACACGACAAGCTCTACTCAGACATACAATGAATTAACGAACCAAATTGTTAGGCTATTCTTGTTATTCCATACACAAACGAAATCAGGCTCGGGGCTTAACTAGAATGACATGGGTGGTGAGGTGAGGCCGCCCACGCCAGGCTCTACTCAGATATTCAAGGAATGAACCAACAAAATTGTTAGGCTATTCTTTTTATTCCATACACAAAAATCAGGCTCGGGGCTTTACTAGAACGACATGGGTGGTGAGGTGAGGCCGCCCACTCCAGGCTCCAATGTGACGGCTATTCTAGGTCTAGACTCAAGATACAACATATAGAACCTATACAAAGGTTGAGTAATGGCGCACCTGCTCCTTCATCTTAGGTACGCGGCGATAATAAAGACTTCGGCCCTGCCCCCGTGTCTTGTCTTAGTACGCGTCTAGTCAAGGCCACTAATCTCGCAAGGCTGGCAAAGCCATAGGCCCAGAGTAGAATAAAAGGAAGAATAGTAAGACTTGATTCGGAGTCCTTGATTTCTAGTTCACAATCGCACCTCTAGAATTGCAAGCTCGCTCGCGGTTGTGGGTGGTTAAACTTGGAGCCTGGCCAAGCTTGGCATACAGTTATTGCGAGGAAGAGCCATTCAACAAGGCGACTCTGCGCTCCAAAGGCCAAATTTTTACCCACACTATAGCCTTGCTTTTAAGCTTGAACGCCACTAATATCCCTTGCCTACCACATCACTCGTGATAGGCTCTTCTAGACCAACCCTAAGCAAGCGGAAATGGTTATCAGCGTCAGCACTAACGAGAATTCGCTTATACATCTGCGTCATTTGAAATCTCGATCAAGTCTGTTTTGTTTTAGGGCCTGGTTCAAGGCACAAGCCCAGCAGATCAGGATGCTGAGCTCCTAGCTCGAAGATAACGCGACAATATCGTTGCCAGGCATCGTGAGGTCTGCTGAGAAAGATGACCTAGAACAGGTCTACCAAAAAAACAAGCAGCTTTTAGCAAGTAGTAAAGACACGGCTCAGCTTACATACCAGACATAATATGCCATGTCGAGATTCAGTTATCCTAACTTGCATAAGTCGAAGGTTTCAATTTCCTATCGGAATTCATATCAGTGCCTATCAATGTTTATATTTAAGTTTCGTCCACGCTAGAGCGGCTATATAACTTAGTGCGATACGACTTTTTTAGGTTAAGAGGTAGGCGCTTACATTATTATAAAGCGGCCTTTTTCCCCTTGATTCTTTAAACTTCACTTTGCTTGCAAATTGATGAAATCACGTAGTGGGCCATAGCCGATCGTCTTTGTCCACTACACGAACATGCCTATGAAATGAGCATCTTTATCGCGTCGTGTTGAAATGAACGCAGTTATTTACGTGCTCAAAACAATATATTACAACGCAAACAACTTAGCATGCCATGACTACTGTTCAGCTGTCCTCCCAGCCGCCTCTATAAAGCTTCCAGCCCTCTCTGCGCACTCTTTTGCCTCCTTCTTGAACCCTAATAGCCAAGCTATCATCAAAACATCATGCGGTGTCCCTTCAGAAATGACCAATTCCACGGCTTTCTCATTGCCCAAAATTTTTTCAAAACGTGCGGCGAGCTCTTTCTGTTCCTCAAAAAGCACTTCGTTGCTGCCCGTCACAACTAGCACCGGTGACGGAAGCAAAAACGGATGTCGCAGTGGCACCACATACTTTTCGACAGCGCCCGATATCTCCAACCCGCCCAAAAAGGAACGTGCTCCCCACTGTGGGAAGGAACTGGGCACAAACTCCGTTTTATAGTTTTTGTTCTGCTTCCAGACCTCCGGTGTCCGCGCTTCGGGCACGTCGCACCATGGAGACCAAAACAGCATACACCTGGGTGCTGGTAGCAGAGTCTCGTCATCAAACTCAGAGATATACCGTAATAGCGCGAGAGCAAGGTGGCCCCCGGAGCTATCGCCGCTAACCACAATCCGAGACGCCGGCAGTTGGAGGGTATGCAACATGTAGGCGTACGTTGAAATAGCATCCTGCAGCTGTGCTGGAAAACGACCATTGGACCGGCAGGCTAGACGGTACTGGGCACAAAGGATGTAGCTGCATGGCGTATTTTCCAGTAATGTGTTTGCGATATAGCTTGTAGACGATGGTCTGCCATCACCTAGGACGTATGAGCCACCGTGGAAGTGCAAAATCACTTTTTCTGTGTTGTCCACTGCCGCTGCCCCGGAAGGCATTGGGTTGGGATACCATGTTGCTCCTATTGTTTCCGGTTTTATGTCTCGGTCGGTCGCTACACTAATATAAAACTGCGGCGAAGCCGGCTGGATGTTTATGAAGCAATCTCTGTCGCTGCCGCCCTTTAGTGACAGTGGCCATTTTATCTTGAAAGCAGTGTAGTTCTTCAGCCCCGCTTTCAGGATCGAATTTGTTAGCGCTTGTCGGTATGACCAGTCTCTGGTTTGCCGGAATTTCGGGGAGGAATAAGCGACAATTTGCAGGGGAAGGTAGGCAAACGATGCAGTGCTAACGTCTAGCATATCGGGAGGCGCGGCAACTTCGTAACGGCGTAACTAGAAATAGGCAGGCGCGGGCTAAATCGAAGGAGATTGGCGATCTCTATTAAAAAAAAAAAAAAAACTCGGTTTAGAGGGGAGGAGGCCTCTCACGTTTTCCTTTCCATGGTAGTACTACGAATAGAGTTCAATAGCATGTATGGGTACTTGCTGGAATCGTGTCGTAACCTCGATGTAATGCAGCATCACTCATTCTATATGCGCCACCACCGTGTGGCAACATTTTTCAATGAACGGTACTCAAAGTCCTCAAAGAGCGCGCCTTCATTATATGAAAAGTGGCGCTCTGTCTTACTATATCTTGGCGACAGGCTGCCTCTATGTATCCCTTTGACTGCTGTAAGAGAGCAGGTAGGTCACGACTAGGGTTTCCAGCC
>NIWZ02000124.1:0-50809 GCA_002242745.2 Lecanicillium sp. LEC01 | reverse complement strand
TTTTTTTTTTTCCCCCTTTTTTTTTTTTTTTTTTTTTTTTTTTTTTTTTTTTAGATAGGGTAGCTGCATAACACTTACAAACATGCCGGCCATCGGGGGATTCCAGGTAACAATATCAGTGGGCAGATTATCTTCGCACGCGGCCAAGAGCGCATCTCTCTTCTTGGTGTATTCGAGACGCAGGTTCATCAGCCAGCGCAGATATCCCTCGTGGCCCCATGTCTCATCCAGCAGCTTGTGCAGGATGACTTGCGAGAAACCGCTGGGTCCTTGGGAGGCAACCTCGGCATGGCGCTGGTAGCGTTCGATGATTTGTTCCGATGCAACGACCCAGCCAAGTCGTGAGCCGGGAACGAGGACCTTGGAGAAGGAGTCGAGGCGCATGACACGGCCGTCGACGTCGATGCTGACGTACGTGGGGACAAGCGACGACACAAAGTCGTCGACGTTGGCGGGTGCTGGGGCATCGGGCTGGTTGCGGCCAGTGTACGGCTGCATCTGAAGGAAGTAGTAGGGTTCGTCTTCAAGGATGTAGACGTCGTGCTTCTGAGCCACCTTGTAGATGGCCTGGCGACGCTCGGCACTCTGGGTTGCGCCGGTGGGGTTCTGGCCAGAGGGTACGGTGTAGAGGACATGGGGCCTGCGAGCGCCGCGGGCTGAAGCGTCCCAGTTGCTCAGAAGGTCGTCCATGGCTTCAGGAATTAGACCCTCGTTGTCAATAGGTATGCCAAAGGTCTTGACTCCAAGAGGGTGGACAGTCTCGAGCGCCGTGGAGAAGCTGAAATCCTCAGTGATGACGGAATCACCACGGTCCTTGTCGCAAAACATACGCAAAGCCTGCTCGAGGGCACCAGTGCTGCCAACAGTCTGGCAAACTCCCCAGTCTGCATACGGGGGGTTGCAAATGATTTCAGTGTGCTCGGTCAGGAAACGCATCATCTGTGCTGAACCGTTTGCCTGGCCGTAGTTGAGCGCAGTGGCGAGGTCGTAGTCGGATTTCCCTTGCTGCATGTCGTATTTACCAATGGTGATATTCTGGCCAGACTCTGCAGTGTCTTTTTCAGAGAAATTGGGCACATCCGGGACCTTTAGACCAATTTCGGCAAAGGGGAACACCTGGCTTGAGGGCAGACCGCCACCAAGCGAAATCAGGCCGGGCTTCTTGAGGAACCTGGCGGCTTGCTTGAGCGTGCACGGCTTGCGGGCAAGACTCTCTTGACTCAGATGGTCTATTGATGTTAGTCGGTTGTTAAACATCTTTGCGTATAAGTGAAACTCACTATTCCAACGCTTTGCCTTTGGCTTTCCTTCTTGCTACGGATGAGGTTAGTAAATACACGATCAGGAACGTAGACCAGCAGACTTACAGAGCCTTTGAACATGTCACTGGTAGAAGCTGCTGCAATACCAGCTTGCAGCTTACCAGCCTTGGCACGGCGCTCGGTAATCTCATTGACTACAGAGCCCTTGACATGAGTGGCGGGTTGGGCAACCGGGGCCATCTCTTCGGCGAGGGCCGCGGGGCCGGTGTGGGTAGTCCGGGTGATGTTAGACATGCGAACGATTCTGTTTCAAACGGTTCTGAAAAGCGAGCATGCCCTGAAATAGAATTCTGCTGGTGTGTCTGCTTCAACCGCAGATGTATTAGAACCCGGTTAGGTAGTCTAATCAGTAACAGGATGCAGCAGAGAAAGGTGTGTGTGGGAAAGAGATGTTGAATGTTCCAAGTTGTAAGTGGAACGCAGGTCCGGACAAGGGCGCGGATCACCAGGGCCGCCGGTGCCGGACTCTTGTGGGGCATGGCCACCGATCCTAGCCGTTCGTACCCACCATCGCCGCCTATTGACCAACTGAGCTTCAGCGCCTCCCCGCGTTCCGGCTTAGCCTGCCGGCTCAGCAATTTCTCGTGTCAACTTCCTAATACGTCGCTGTGAACAACGGTTATTCGTGAGCAAGTCGGTGTGGTAGTAGGGGGGCTGACATACTATACATATACTGGTATATTGGGGTGGCATATAAATGTAAGAGTCTTATCGTGCCTAGTGACTTATAGGCAGCCCAAACCTGGCTCATGAGATTGAGTGTAAACAGTATATGATCTGTTCCAATAACCACGACATTTGATACAGCCTTTGAGGAGGAATATTCTCCGTTGATGTGTGCAATACAAATAGTTTATCACTTTTGACTGAATCTGGGCCATCGGCGTAATACTTTCTTTATGCAAGCCAACAGTCAGCTCAGATACAATTGGAGTGGATCATGGGGCCACTTCTGCTAGAGTGAGGTAGCACGTACCTTTCGGCTGATGATGCCAACAGTTTATAAAGGATGCTGAAAACAGGGGATAAAGTGCGTTCTAAACTAAAACCCCTTTCTGTCCTATTCCCACTTTAGTCCACTTTGAAAGTTTTTGCCTGTGCAAGTGCTATTCAAACGCATACAGTATCTGTGTCAGTATATTGTCAAGTCGGGTCCGACCCGACGGCGATGGGTAGGTGCACCGTACCTCGTGACTCTCTATGACTAAGCGTTCTCGCCGTGTCATTCTGCTATATGGGTCGATGACTAGTAGCAGCGCGTTTAGAAAACAACAGAAATTTAATATTATTCTTTTTTTTAGCTATAATAACAGATCTTACGCTAGATATAGCCAGCTGTTAAGCTAGCTATTTCTACTAGCCATCTCGGGCGTAATATCACTTTAGCCTCACACTAGCACCGCCAGCTATAGAAATAAAATATAACTATATTAGATAAAATTATTTATATATGTAATAATATAGAAATAATAAAATGGCGGCGCGTATAAAGAATGTGATAATTAAGTAATTTAAATTAACATATAGAAATTCCTGCCGCCTCATATAGCAAAATGACACGGCGAGAACGCTTAGTTATAGAGAGTCACGAGGTACGGTGCAAATAGCCTTATTTGCACCCTAGCGGTGCACCTACCTCCACCCGGGTCGCATCTATATTAGGTAAGCGTGCCACATGCGCCGCCAAAGCTACCTAAGTACTTGGTACCTACCCAAGCTCCGACGTCACCCAATCCAACCACCCGCAGCAACACCAATAGCCGCAGCGCCACCAGCACGGAAATGTCTGCTTGCGCACAGCATTGCAGCTTCAATCGATAGCGGCAATGTACTGGCCCGTTGGGACTCCGCGTATATACGCAACCAGCAGCAATCGGGCTTCAGGTTCTGACCTCTACGTCTCCCACGATGGCCTGCCGACCCCGAGCCCTGATGCTGATGCTGGTGCTGACGCGCCCCCGTCCCCAAGCCGCTCACCGAACAAAGACGATGACGAGGCGCCGTTAGCGACGCCAATTACGCCGGCGACCCCTGCCATAGAATCAGTTGAACATGCCGAGCATGGTGACCAAGAAAGCAAAACGTCAACATCGCGAGCGCCGGAAGCCAACAACGTCCCTCTCAAGGACCCCATCCTAGCCTTGCGCGTGTCGAGGACAGGGCAAATGTTTGCTGTCATAACAGCTACCTCAATAACTCTTTGGCAAACCAAGGTAAGTGCACTTGTGTTCCAAAATCTGGTGCTCGAAAGCTAATGAATAGCCCACCGTCATCCTTGCCGTTGTCGTGCGATCCGAGTCCTCCATCAGCTCATATGGGCGCAATGTTGACCTCTTACTCCGGCCCGATTCCGCTATTCTCGTTGTGCGCACTTCACAAGGATACCTTATAACATACTCCATTGCGACCGATGGCGAATCTCGCGTCTACAAGCCACAATTTATCAATTACAATAATGTCCAGCGCAGGAAACAAAGTCTTGTCGGCCCAATGTCCGGCTTGCGGCCTGACCAATATCTCTGGGGCCCAGGAGAGGGCTCAGGCGTACGAGATGTCAGTGTGCGATTCCGTATGGTCATCAAGGTTGAGGGAGGCATAGAATCAGCTCTTGCACTGGATGATGAACTAGTCGTCGCCACGACGAAGCCTGCAGCGGTGCAATGCATTCGCTGGACGCCAGATAATAAGGGACCGCAGACCCGGACGGAGCTCATAAGCCGTATGGGCTGGGCTGAGAAGAAGGCGTGCGTAACAGAGATGACACATGACCGGCCAATGAACCTTTCGACATGGATTGCCAGCGACGGCCGTGCGTATGCTGTCCAGCGACAAACGGCATCTGACGACGAAGAAGGAAAGCGGCTGTTCAAGGGACATTGCTTCCACGTACCGGATGAGGAGCGTGGTACAGCAGTGCGAGCTGTGATAAATGCACGCTTTTCACTCATTGCAGTCGGTTGCACTGACGGCACTGTCCACGTTTACTCGGTCCGAGACTACGCCGGTAATATTGCTCACTCACATACACAAGTCATACCTACATCAACGTCAACTGCAGGCGCTTTGACAAATTTGACGTACTCGCCTGATGGCTACTGCCTGTTCGCAGGCTTTGAAAACGGATGGGCTACATGGAGTATGTTTGGAAACCCTGGAAGCCACAGCTTTGGCGCCGAGTCAAATGTCAATGACCCTTGGCTTACTGGCGTCGTGGGGGCATCATGGATTGGCGGAGGATCTGAGGTCCTCATGATTGGAAAACAAAGCGAAGCCGTATGGGCTTTAGAATTGGCAAAGAGTGCAGTGACGGGATGCTACAATGACGCCAACGTGTTTCGAACCGTCTTACAAATGTCCAGTAGTATAATGGTATACCGCGGCTATGACCTTCCCGACATGACTACGATATCCGCGGAGCCTTTTCTTTGGCATACGGCTCGCATACCTGCTACATATTTAGTGAACCAATGGCCAATCCGCCAGACTGTCATTTCTCCGGATGGACGATACGTTGCTGTCGCTGGGCGCCGGGGATTGGCTCACTATAGCGTCAACAGCGGGCGCTGGAAGACATTTACCAGCGAAGCAGCAGAAAACGAGTTTCAGGTCCGTGGCGGCATGTGCTGGTACAAGCACGTTCTAATTGCGGCCGTCGAAGGAAACAAGACGTACCAGCTGCGTCTTTACTCGCGAGAAACTTCTTTGGAGCCATCACAGGTCCTACATACGCAGGATATTCCAGCGCCAGTCGTTCTTGTGACAACTTCAGGCGAGGATTCACTCCTTGTGTACACATATGAAAACCTACTATATCACTTCATCTTTACGCCCTGGTCAGAGTCTGTCCGCCTCGTCCAAGTCGGTCAAATTGCATTTCACGGCATCGTGCGATCTCCTGCTCGAGTTCGTGGCCTGAGCTGGATCCTTCCAGAGAGTCAAATGACTGATGGCGATCCGTCTCAAGATGTAGCAGTCGCGTCTGTCATTTTCCTCGTTGACGGAAAGCTGGTTCTGCTGAGCCCCTCACTGAATGACGAAGGGCAACTTAAATATGACATGCGGGTCATTGCACAGAATGTTGAATACCATGCCAGCATGAGGGATCAGCCACTTTTAAATGTTGCTGGGGCAGATTTGCGGTCTGCAGCTCTCGTCGATTCCTTATGGGTGTTTGATGGCATGCACATGAAGGCCTGGCCGAGCACCGCTCAGGTATTGGATGCTGCCGCCGAAGGCAAGGATATCCCTTCTCCCGTTTCGTTCCCCGTCGACTTTTACCCGCTCTCTGTCCTACTAGAGAAGGGAATCCTCCTCGGCGTCGAGTCCAATTTGGTGCAGCGCCGAGACGTCAAGTTTTCGTTCTTTCGCTTCACCATAAGAGTAAGTCAACCCTGGATAAGTTTTTGTTATGCGTGTTGCTAATTTTTAGACCCATCTCGTGCTTCCCGATGTTTTAAGGTACTTTCTACGAGAGCGCAAGACGCAGGAAGCTGTCGACTTATCGGAACAGTACCAAGATTTGGCCTACTTTTCACACGGCTTAGAGCTGTTGCTTCACCGCGTGCTAGACGACGAGGCAGACGACTCACCGTCGCCAGAAGAAGCGGTGCTGCCCCGTGTGCTGTCGCTGCTGTCATCGTCCAAGGATTACCTGGACGTCGTGTTGCAGTGCACTCGCAAGACCGAAGTTCGGCAATGGAAGACGCTCTTTGCCTACTTGCCGCCGCCGCAAGAGCTGTTTGAGGAGGCCCTCCAACGCGGGTCTGTCAAGACGGCAGGTGGCTACCTGATTATTTTATACACAATGGAAGAGGTTGGGTCATCGACGGAGCAAAGCGTGCGGGTCCTTTCGCGGGCCATGCAAGAAGGTGACTGGGAGCTCTGCAAGGAACTGGCGCGGTTCCTTGCGGCCATGGATGAGACTGGAGAGACACTACAGCAGGTGATGAAGATGGCCAATGCCAACCGCCCTGAGCCTATGCCACAAAGCAGGCTCGCGATTCCGTCTAGCAGGGGCGGGGACGAAACATCAAGCGACGGCAGCACCACGAGTCCCATCATAAGTCCCGTCGCAAGCCCATAATATCAATTTGCAGAGGAAGAAGGGAGGGGGGAAAATGTTCTAAATGGAATCATACACATGCCTATCGTATATACTCTATGCGCTTTTGTGCTCTAATGCATGTAGAAAGCTATTATACACTTTTAATGACAGCCATACAAACCATGTTGTTGAATATATGAAGCCACCGGCTCTGACAGGTCCAACACTTCCTCGCCGTTGCGCAATTGGGCGCGAATCTTTGTCGAGCTGATATCATTCTCAAACGCATCCACCACCCAGACTCTATCGTATCCCTTTAGCGGCGCCAACGCCTTTTCTCTATCCGCGTGCATCGGCCGATCAACGACAAACACACCATAATGGCCGACAATGACGTCCAGGTCCTCGCGCGGCCAGACGCTCTCTTCAGCCATGGTAACCGCAACGTCGGCACCAATCAGCAGCGCAACATGTATGCGCTCGCCAGTAGTAGCAGTCGTAGCAGTAGTATTCTGTCCCTCTTTTGACGAATTTGTATCCTTATTAATCTCGCGATCAATGTGGCGCATCACGTCGACGGTAGAAGTATACACCGGCTCACCCGTAGCCTCATCCACCTGCTCGGCTTCCCAGCTGTCCACCATGACGTCGGTGCCCTCGACAGCCAGCTCGCACATGCGCAGCCGATCATGCGCCGGCGCGAGATCCTTCTTTTTGTACGCATCGCTTACGGGGCTGAGATAGCTGGCCACGACGCTGTAGTGCGAGCTGTCGCGTATGTGTCGCTGCGCCATGGCGAAGAGTTGCGGGTGTAGCACGGTGATGGGCGAGAAGCTGCCGCAGGCGACGAGGACGAGTGGCGTTTTGCCGGGGCTGGCCGGTTGTAGCTTGTCGAGAGGCAGGGAGTAGCCCATTTTGTTTGGCCGGGAGGAGAGAGAGGAATAGGGAGAAAGAGAAAGAAAAGTTGAAGTTGGAACGTTTCAAGTCGGCTGTGTGTAGGAGTCATTGTCGCCGCCGCTTATTCTGTCGCCTATTTCTTCGGCTGCCTAGTTGCCCCTCCCCCGCTAATAAAGGTGCGTCCGGCCGGCCGACCGACGTAACTGCAAAGACGCAAGAACAAGGTGCCTAATAAACGGCGCATTTGGGAGTGATGTTGAATTGATTAAACTGATTAAATTGATTAAATCAACTCATCTTTTATAAATTACATAAGCTTGAAGCTTGCCAAGGAAGTATTGGCCGTCAGCTGCCTTCCGTCACTTTCCGCCCAAGAGGCTACAGATGGGTGTAATTATTTGTTACCAATATATACAGATATCTCAAATTATACAAGTGATTGAACAATCTTTACAACCTTGGCAATTGCTTTACCACGTCTTCTCACTGACCAACGTTCCATCTCGTGTGCCTACGCAAGGCCGCGTGACTTGAACATTTCCATCCAGGCCTCCGCATGTCCACGAAATATACGTCGCATATTGGCAAACTGGGCGACTGTATCGAAGCCTTTGCCAGACCAAGCTCTGTAGATGCTAGTATCGACCCATGTTGAAGAAGGGCCCCGAAGGGGACCCATCTCCTTTTCATCCCAGCCGAGAGAAGCAGCACATTCAGCGATTTTGTCTACCCACCTCCTACTCATGTCTCGTGTGCTCTCAACAGGATCTGGTTTCATTCCAAAAACCGCAGCCTCTCGTTGTTCCAAATACATAAGGAAAGTAACTGCCGCTTCTAGGGTAGTTTCGACCGCCAAAGTATCGCCCCCATCGTCTGTAACAGTGTCGATTTTATCGGACTCTGCGATAAACTCAAAAGACACGGGGGCGCTGAGAGCCTCCTCGTTGCCAGTGCGAGCGATGAGAACAGGTATTTTAGGAAAGTCGCGAAGATCAAGGGTAAATTCAGAGGCTCGGATAGCGATACTAACGGCTTGAAAGAGAGGTTGCAGGTAGTATAATGTCTCTTCAGCATGTTCCTCATCCCAACCGATCTCATTGGCCTTGGTTTCTTCAACCCGAGCACAGAAATTGGCGTTTAGTAACCTAACCCAGTCCACCATGGCCCGCGAACAAGTTTTTTCTGCAAGAGGTGCTGGAGGTGGCAGGTTGACTTCTGTGAGGAACTGATTACGATCGATTTCGCTCTTGTAGGGGCGGAACCAGCGTTGATAGGTATAGTGATATAGCTCGGAGAGAAAAACTTCTGTCGGGAATAGCCGGGAGCGTATGTCTTTATTTGGCTGGCAAGGATCTGGTGCGTCTCGAAGAATAAAAACAGGTGCGGTGCGATTGCAAGCACCGTTGGCGTCCTCTATCCTCAGCTGAGTTGCGTTTTCAAAGTCTATTGGCTGATGATACATGTTGCAAAGCCACGGAGCATGTGCGGATTCAGAGAAGACTTGTTGCCAATGATAGGCCTCTTGAAATCCTCGAAGCTTGTGCAGAAGCTCGTGCTTTGGTAATGGCTTGGGAGGTATGGATGGGCCGGAAGAGGAACTTTGCAGTGTCATTTTTGCTGGTAGTTCGTATATAAGACAGGCCGGGTGAGGGGAGGGAAAACGCAAGTAGGTGTAAGAGAAAGAGCCGTCTTAGTCGAAAATGGCTTGTCTTGCCGGGAATTCAAGATCGGAGCCGGTATTTAAAACTCTTGAGGAGCGAAAATGGCTCGCTCACTTTAACTTTGGTGGGCATGTCAGCCACAACTTTAAGCGTGACGTGCGTTTAATTGGTGGTTTAGAACGCGTTCAGACCCTTGAGGTTAAGTTCATGTGTTGGTGCATTCAGGTGCGAGGGCCAAATATTAGTTTATGTAGACTTAAAGAGACAACGGATGATGGCTATTGTGAGAGTGAGATTGGAAACCGCAATTCGGCTGCTTGGGAATGACCACACTTTATTAGGTACCTTATTGCCGGTAAGGCCAACTTGAGCTGACAGACAATCTGATAAGGGGCAATAATAAACGCCACCGGGGCTGCAGATGCTAGACAATTCCCAACACCGCTTGTGCTCATGGTGGAATTGACCACTTGTTGAGATGACGCTAAAATCGCGTCTACAATCGCCCCTATGGCCGAGATGGAGCACGCTCAAGTTCCCAAACTCCAACTTTGTTCGGATTCCTGCCAACCACAAACTGGAGGAGGAAACGCTGCCTGATTACCTTGCATCGCGATATTACCCTACCGAAATTGGCCAAGTGTTTTAAAAACCAATGCCAAGTTGTTGGGAAATTCGGCTATGAGACAACCTCGACTGTTTGGCTTGCGCGAGATCTTGAGTTGGTGATACCTTGGGCAACACAGACTGAATTCCACGCTTGGCTGACTTGAACAACAGACGACGCCGACATGTCGCACTCAAAGTGTTCATAAAGTCTGACTGCATGGCCCACAATTAGAGAATGAGCTCAAGATGTATAAGCGTATGCAGCGCGTGTCGACCAACAGCGAGGGCCGTGCAGCAATAAGGCCGCTCCTTGACTCATTTACCGTCGATTGGTCGCAACATAGCCACCAATGCTTAGTGCATCCGCCACTGTGGGAGGATGTTTGGACATTTCTTCACCGGAATCCCATCCAGAGGCTACCGCCGCTGGTATTAGCTTTCGTCTTGCAACGCGTGTTTCTAGCGCTAGACTACTTGCACAATGAGTGCCAAACTTATTCATACAGGTCCGTTTTCAAGTCGCAACCTACGGCCTTCATGTGTGCAATTTTTTGGCTGATTTCACTACTTCCATAGATAAAAGCAGACAACATCATGTTTGAAGCTGCAGATGAGGTTGTCTTTAGAGAGTACGAAGAGGCCGAAATGCACACACCATACGCGAGGAAGGCGGATGCGGAAGGGAGAACCATCTACGCATCACGGGAGCTGGAAAGGCCGCGCATATTGGTGCACCGGTGCTTTGTGACTTTGGCTCGGTCATGTCTGGTGCTGAAGAACGCTTGGAAGACGTCCAACCTAACGTCTACCTTTCACCAGAAGTCATACTGGAAATTCCTTGGACTTATAGCATCGATATCTGGAACGTGGGTTGCATGGTGAGTACTGAACGACACATACTGTGACCACACAAATAAGCTATGCTAATACACACTGCCCAAATGCAGATTTGGGATATTTTTGAAGGGGGCCAGTTATTTACGGGAATTGATCCAGAATTACGGCTATACCGCAGCCGCGCTCACCTTGTGGAAATGATTGATCTTCTGGGACCTCCGCCGCCGGTGCTGCTTGCGCGAGGGAATCGTGCCAGCGAATTCTTCTCCAACAAGGGCCAGTTTCTAGCACCTGAATTATTGTCTAAACGAGAAGTCCCTTTGGAAGAAAGAGAAGCTACGCTTTCCGGGCATGGCAGGGAGTTGTTTCTGAGGATGATGTGTAAGATGTTGCAGTGGGAGCCAGAGAAGAGGGCAACTGCAAAGGAATTGGCAAATGATGAATGGATTCGAAAAACTTTGAGACAAGACTAGTTTAGCAAGGTTTATCAATGATATGTATTTTCATTTTTTCGAGTTATATAGTTCGGACTCTATTTAATTTGAGGTAAGCTTCAAGACGGTAAGGCCCCTCCCCCGCTAACACGCTAGATAGAGGGGAGGCCAGAAGCGCAACCATGAATCTTTATAAAAATGGGAGAATTATCGGCATAAGTCATACCCGATTAGCTCTTTAGATTGAAGAAATTATTTTAAGAATATTTTGCAAATTATTTTCCCATAATTCCACTGTCCAATACACGCTCATATAACTTGACAACAGCCACATACTAATCCCCAGATCACATGGCTGGACCCCACCACGCCTCCCATTTTCCTCCTCACAACACCACTTCAACCACCACATCCGTCTCAACCCCATCATCACTGTCATCGCCAACACAACCCGCTGCACCCGCAGCATCGCGCGCAAGTCAACATGGAGGACCTCGACAGCGAGACCGATAGCGACTACACCAGTTACTGGAGGGATTGGGTAAGTAGATACTCTCCATCGCACTCGCACGCCGCCCAAAAGCTAAAGCTAGCCCCGCCTCTCTAGTTCATCACGTCTCGCGGCAATGAATACTTTTGCGAAATCGACGAAGAGTACCTTATGGACCGCTTCAACCTGACTGGCCTCAACGCCGAAGTACAATACTACCAATATGCGCTGGACCTGGTGACGGATGTGTTTGACCTCGACTGCGAGGATGAGATGCGCGAGACGATTGAAAAGTCGGCCAGGCATCTGTATGGACTTGTGCATGCTCGGTACATTGTCACAACGCGAGGACTCACGAAAATGGTATGCCCTTCTCTTCTTCCTTCCTTCCTTCTTCCATTATCTTGATCATCTTTCTGACAAACCCCCCCCTGTTTAGCTCGAAAAGTACAAAAAGGCCGAGTTTGGCAAATGCCCCCGCGTAGCCTGCATGCTACACCCCCTCCTGCCCATGGGCCTCTCTGACATTCCCAACCAGAAGCCCGTCAAGCTCTACTGCGCACGCTGCGAGGATATTTACAACCCCAAGTCGTCGCGCCACGCCGCCATTGACGGCGCCTACTTTGGCACCTCGTTCCACAACATCATGTTCCAGGTATACCCGGCGCTGATCCCCTCCAAGAGCGTGGAGAGGCACGTTCCGCGCGTATACGGCTTCAGAGTCCATGCTGCTGCGACGTTGATGCGCTGGCAGAGTGCGAGGAGGGATGATATGCGCAAGCGGCTCAAGGAGGCGGATATTGAGACGAGGTTTCGGGATGACTCGGCTGCTGAGGAGGAGGATGTAGAGTTTGAAGGGGTTGAGAGGACATGATGGACGCTTTTTTTTATCAAGTTCCTGTTGGAACGACTGATTGGTTTTTTTTTCTTGAGAGAAGCAATTGTGAGATGAGGGATGAAAGATGACAGATTCACGACTGTTTTGGCGTTTAGGCATATATTTAATTATTGTTCATGACGTTGTTAAGAATTACTATTTTGCTATTACTACAGCTTATTTTGCTCGCTCGCTCGCTCGCTCTCTTTTTTTTTTTTTCTTTCCATATTACACCCTTTCCTGATTCAGTCGTTGCATTTCCACATCACCGTATTGCCCATTAACGCGCCCCTCGTACGGATTTCCGCGTGGATCTTGGGCATATGCGCCGTTTGTGCGATCGGGGTACACTGCGCCCGTACTGCGCAGCGCAGAAGACGACGGGAGAGACTGCGCATTATTCGAGTCGGCAGCGTGCTTGTTGGCCGCATCTGCAAGATCAACGCGTTCACCAGCATAGCCCAGACGACCAACACCAGCCCAAAAGGCTCTATCCGGGCTGCGGGGTGCCCATGCCCAGCCAGCGCCGTCGCGGATGGGCATGTGGTAGTAGCGGAAGCTGTAGATGGAAGTAATGATGCCAATCAGATAGCCAAACAGGATGTCGAAGCCGTGGTGGCGGTAGTCGAACCAGCGGGAAGCAGACACGAAGATGGACACGCAAAAGGGAACGAGCGTGATGACTAGCAGGTACACGGGCGGTGCGGCAGCTTGTTTGCGGATAGACTGAAGCTTTCGGTTATGCTGTGACTGGCGCACATCGGGCTTCGCGCCGGCACCGGCACCCATGGGCCATGAATCGTCGTAGCCGTTGCGAGCGTCGTGCTCTGGCTGGCGCATTCGCGAAGGAAACGCAGAGTGGGTAACGCCATCTCGGGCTCCGTAGCCGGGGACGAGGAAGGGAATCGTTACAGAAAACTTGCTCGCGAGGTATAGCGATAGGTAAATGAGACCTGCGGCCGATGCGCCGGCGTGACCGCTCGGGTAGCTGCGAAACCCATCATCGAGAAGCTCCATGTCCGTCTCAGTGCAGATATCGGCAGACACGAGCTGGCCATTCGCGCCGGGGATCTGAAAGCCGCCGACAACGTACTGGGCGACATTGTCCATGTCGGGCTTGCAACGGGTGAGCATGTCTGGACGGGGCTTACCGCACATGTTCTTGATACCGCTAACAAAGAACCACGCGGAGCCTACGGCCATGAGCAGGCCGAGCCAGGAGACTTGCAGCTCCCAGATTTTCCGCTTCCAGACAGTGGACCATGGCGTGTTGCTTGGGACGGTGCTTCCGGGAACGAAGATGAGGGTGACGAGAAAGATGACGACAATAGGGAAAACGGCGCAGAGGACAAAGAGAAGCCAGTTGGGGACAGTCTCGACTCCGGTGAAGGGAAATCTGTGATTACCTTTTAGTTAGGAACATGTCCGACTCTATTTTCTGGGTTGAAGCTACGCCAGCGAGCGAAGCGAGGAACTCTTGAAAACTTACGAGATGTCGCGGTCGGCGAGCGAGAAACTGCGCTTGTTGGGCTCAATGCGGCCCAAGACATAGGCGACAACGGCAATAATGGCCAGAATAATCCAATCGAGAGCGTATGATATAATCAAACGCACCGAAAAGTGGTCTCGCAGAGTGGCAATTGAAGGTCCTGGAGCCATCCTTTGGTATTGTGGCATGGTTGTTGTAAGGGGAGCAAGAGAAAAAGTCAGAGAGTAGGGAAGCTGTCTTTAGAGGGCGAACGGGACGCTCGGAACTGGGGAAATGCGGGATAGGATAGAGAGGGAGGTGTCGCGTTTTTTGGACCCGTCAATACCCTAACTTAGCCCATGCAGTGCAGGTTTTAGGGAGGTAAGATGACGTGGGTGGGAGGCGCTAAATCGAGAGTTTAAAAAAACATGGAGTGTGTAGATCAGGGAGCACGTGTAATCATGCCTATCCCTGGTCTGTATAAATAAATATAAAATAAAATAAAAAGGACCTACAGGCCAGGAGAAGTGTGAATGGGAGAGGCAGCCACTTTTGGTCTTTTTTTTACGACAATAAGTCGCGAATTACTCCGAACATGCATGCACAAAACAAGAAAAAGGGCAACGTAATCCTGAGGGGGCGCGGTGATCATCGACCGACCCATGGGCAGGGGGGCGCCGACGTCTCCGGACAGAAGGCGCAGCACCGGATGATACCTACGAGTACGAGTACTCAAAAGGAACATTACTTAAGTGCAACGCATATAGAATAGGGGTTTCATCTGCCGCTGCAACGCCGCCCGTTGGTGAAATGGCTGCTGCAGCATCGAGCCGCTTTGTGTGGCGGCACTTGAGGCCGCCTGACAGGCTGCGCAACCGTGCAAAATGCAGTGTTTATGCCCAAAGGGGAAGTGGATCGTGTGCTGTGGCTTAGAGGCCCCCCCCGGTCTCTCGACGGCGCTAAAAAGGCTTGGTTTGGGTGTGGTTGGGTGGTGGCGAGGTGAGTGTTTAAGCGCCTATAAAAGGCCGATTATTCTGGGCAAATTTCAAGATCTATTCTCTTCTTGTGAAATTGCAGGTATAAACTTGCTACTGTGCGAGACGTATTGCTGGATACTAACCATCACGCGCTTACGGTATCGGCGGGTGTTGCCTTGACACCTTGCATGGCGCTCGTGACAAGACGCCACAATGCCGCGACCAATTTTCAAGGAGTGACGTTGCTATATTAATACTGTCAAAACAAATAAAATAAATGAAATAAAAATTACAAAAATCTGAGATACTCGTTTAAATGCCTCCTTACATTACATCACATGCAGTTACTATATACGGTGTCCGTTGATCGTGCTTTTCACGTCATATAAGCTGCGGCGCAATACGTGGCGGAGTCGTGGCTCAATTGAGCCGTTCAAGACACAGACAGAAACTCCTTAAACGTGATCAATAGCAATAAAACGCCTTGGATGAAAATAACTCGAGAGAACGTATTTAACACAAGCCTGCTTAGCTCAGCAGCTGGTCAGTACCAGGTCGCCCATTCAAATTAGACATCAAGGTACTTCTAGGTAGTACGTCAATAAAGAGGACACCATGCTGTGGTCCATGTCCTCGTTTTGAAATCCCACTTTCTAATTCTGTAAATGCCATATCCCAAAACCTCTATCCTTCCCTGCCGTCTATTTCAACCTTCTGCTCATCGTCATCATATTCATCATTGTCATTTCATCTACTCATGCATGTCCTGCCTTGCCAATCTGCAAAATCTCCCCCGTCAGCGCCTCATCCCCCCGCAGCACCGGCCACGACGCCCCGTCCGCCTTGACAAAGTTGACTTCCATCTTCGTTCCGAGAATCTTGTACGTCGACTTGGCCGTGTCGATGAGCCCAAACAGCGGTACATCCGCCGTGTAGCGCTTTGGCGTTGCGTCCGTCGTTACCAGATCCAGCGAAATCTCCTTGTCTCGGAATTCCACCTTGGCCTTTTCCTTGTTAATCTTCTTAAGGAAAAATGATGCAATGACGCTTGCGGGCGTCTGGTAAAAGTCGTGTCTGTTGCCCAACAAACTCATTAGCCCCTCCCATTTTGTCACACGGCCATCCCAGTTTGCGTCCATACGTACCTAACTGTCGACAGCTTCTCTTCACCGCTCTCAGAGGCCTTTTCCTTCTTGCCACTTCCAATAAAGAGATGCTTATCCTTGGTCTTGCACCCCTCAATCTGCATAAACTCGTCAAAGTCTAGCACGCGACGCTTGCAGCAAGAATAGCCCTTGCTGCCCTCGTGGAAGATGGGAATGCCTGGGTGGTGCACGCAAGATTCACCTTCTCTTGAGCTACCCTTTTTATACTTTTGTCCGCATGTTCGACGTCGGCACTCGGCGCCATCTGGAATCTCGAGGCTCAAATCGTCGTCTTCCGATTCTGGAGGAGGCGGCGGCGGCGTGTGTGCGGTCTGCGGTGTTGCGATTGGAGCGCGACGGGGACCGGCGGTTGTCATCTGTTCAATCTTCTTGGAGAGGCTTGCTTCATCTTCCTTGGGCTTCTCTTCGAGCGTTGGCGGCTTGTCGGTTGTAGAATGGACACCAATTGTGCAGGGTGGGATGGTCATGAACTCGTCGAAGGTGAGGACTCGCGTCTTGCAGCATTTCCATCCTGGAGGTACCTTCCGGTTAGTTTGACTTTGTAGATGCATCAATAACCTTTTTTTTTTTTTCAGTGCTTACCCTTCTGGCCTTCATGAAATACCGGTGGGCCGGGATGGTATTCACACTTTTCTTGGGGGTCGGTAAACTCTTTGCCGCAGCCCTGGTGCACGCACTTTTGCGCCATCTTGACTGCGTAATGTATACAGACGTAGGGATAGAGGTTGTATAAAACTTCAAGTTCCTCCTCGACGCAAATTTCTGCGCCGTCGCCGATGGAAAGTGTTGCGACTCGTAGTGCGAATGGACCTCGGAGGGGGTGGGATGTTCTAGAAACTCTTACGCTGTAAACGATTTTGCCGACATTTGACAGGTGCAGCTTGGGAGAGCTTCGGTTCACCGCCTGCCTGTTCTGGTGCGGGGTTGCCAGCTTGGCTTCCACGCCAATATCATTGGCTATTTTGAACCTGCTTTATTATCCCCTTATAATCTTTGACGTTGCCATCTACAAAACTGAAACCGCAAAGAGAAAAAAAAAAAAAGACGAAAATAAAAACATGTTCGCTACAAGATCCCTTTTGCATTCATGCAGAATCACACTATTTAGTCGTGATAACTGCGGTTTATGTTCTCAGGCGAAAAGCGTCCTTTCCGAAGTGTGGGATAAGAGGCCATTTGCTTACAAGGAGGTCGACCTAGCTAAGCCCGAGTCCGAACCGTGGAGGAACCTATATGATTTTGACATTCCAGTAGTATGTGTAACATGGTTTTATAAACTTTCGGGGTCTTTTTTTTTGCCCAAGGACTGACAAAAATACAGATTCACATCAACAAAGCAGACGCTCCAGAAGAGCAAGTCAACTCAACGGCCAAAGTCGCCAAGCTAATGCACCGCTTCACTATGCAACAAGTCGAAGAAAAGATGGACCAGGTCGAAGGCAAATGAGTCTAATCTACTATTGGAGCTATTTCAACTGTTTCTTTTCTTCATATCCTCCCAAAAAAAGCCCTGCTTAGTATGAATGCGACTTGGTAGCTGTCGCGCCGGTCGCAACACTAAACTCTTGCTTCACAAAGCCTTCGAGCGCAGTATAATCTGTCGAGACGCTAATCATGTCAAAACCCTGGTCAGCGGCTGCCTTGGCCTGCACGCCCGTCGAGCAGTAGATGCCGCACTTCTTGCCGGCCTTGCGTGTGGCGTCGAGGATTTTGGCAATGGCGTCCTTGAGTTCATGGGGGAAGACTCCGTCAAGAATGGGGTGGCCAATGTTGTTGCCTGTTTTTTTTTTATTAGTTTCACACGCAATTAGCTTCTGGCGGTGGGAATAATGGTGGAGTTGGAAGAAGCTAACCCAAGTCAAAGGGACCGATGAAGAGGACGTCAATTCCGTCAACGGCTGCAATCTCCTCCACGGCGTCGAGAGCGTCCTTTGTCTCGATCTGGACCATTGTCAGCAGCGCGTCGTTGGCTTGCTGGAGGTACTCGGTGAAGCTCGGCATGGGATTGAAGCGCTCGAGAGCAATTGGGGAGCCAAAGCCGCGTCTGCCCTTGGGAGGGAACTTGGCGCTCTGTACGAGCTGGCGGGCTTCTTCTGCGGTTCGAAGCAAGGGCACTAGAATCTAGACACATGTTAATATCGACTCTTTCTTTTAATTGTCATCGGCGTAATCATTTTACTCCATGTGCACCAGCGTCCAAAGCACCTATTTTGTTACAGTCAGCGCAATATTCCGATACAAGCTTCGTCCCAATGACTTACGCTTAACCATCCAAGACTGCATATCCGGCAATCTGACAATAGGCGAGACACCCAGCGCTGCAATAGCAGGCACGGCATCATGCATAGCGCCATCTAATCATCCACCTTGAGTCAGCAATCCTTTACTCAACGTCCTTGGTAGCAACATTTCCAAAAAAAACTCACCGTCAATATTCCCATGCTCACAATCAACAAGCACCCAATCACACCCAGACCTGGCCAGAATCCTCGACACATTCGCCCCAGGAATCATCTGCCACATGCCCATGCTCTGCTTGCCCTGGGCAAACGCCGTTTGGAGCCGGTTTGATGCCTGCATGGTATTCATCGTGCGTCGTAGGAAGTGTGTCTTTGCAGTTGATGATGATAGAGATAGTACAATGGAAGAAGCTGCCGTTGTCCTGCGCGCGAGTAGGTTCCGTGAAACGGCCACGCTCATTACTTGACCCTTGGGCAGGTGTTTGATAGAAGCAGAGGACGGAGGGTGGGTTTGGGAAGTCGGTGGTGGGAAAGCTTGCTTAAGTAGGTACCGTTTCGACAGTCTGCCCACTCATAGACGTCGCAGACGAATTGGCGACCTAACCTAGTAGCTCGAGGTCCTTCTATGCCTGGCCACGGCCATTAGGGTCGCCGTGATGGGGGTCGTGCGGGGGTGGAGTTGGGGGTGCGGGTTTGCAAGCTCCGGTTCTGAGGCCGATGGGTCACTGATGCGCCCTCCGATGTGCTGTTGGAGACCTTGTGTTTGTGATTTGTGATTTGAAACAAAGAGTCAAGCTTTTAATGGGAAAAATACTTTGTAGGGGGCAATACAAATACATTGTTCTATTGACTCTTCCCCTTTTGCTCCCCTGTAGATATCAACCGCTTCCAAAATCTATTAGGTACGGTCTGCTATCCAGTATCATCATCGTACACAAACTGTACCAGTATCAATTGGCACTTGAATGAAAATAACGGTGCCCTTTAAACGAGTAAACAGTGCGCCAAATCACAAGCCAATTGCCTTTTTTCCATAAATTTCTCCCTTTACGCTGACATTCCTTCTGGCTGCAGCGCAGGCGTCGGCTACCCCCGTAGGTCTCTCGTAATTTTGTTGTTAGATTTTCCTATATTGCGTCCTTCCACAGCTCTATTACCGTTGTCTGGGTTTCTGTTTTAATTTGAGCAGTGCAAATGCTTTTTCTTCCACACCACCATCGACTTGTTCGGCCATTAGTCCTGGAGGCATCTGTAGTTGGGTCAGTAACAGTTTAGTTTGAACGTGGAAGCAAGCCTTCGTACCCCAGGTAGTCTTCCTTGATGCTGCCAATGGCCCACATCTCACCAACTTCCGTTCTTGTTCCGATAATCTTGACGCGCACATGTGTTCCCGGCTCAATGACAGTGTCTTCGTTATTCGTAAATTGGGGCGGCGTAGCGTTGGGATCCCATTTGATGTCGCTGGGGATTAACTGTCCAATGTGTCAGTAAAACGTGGAGGAAGATTAATGGGTTCTGATTCATACATGGGCTGATACAAACAGACGCAGGGGGCCTGCTTGGGCAAAGAAACCTTGGGGGTTAATGGAATAGACGACGGCATCAACCTGGGGTTCTGTTAGACCACGACACATCGCGGCTGGATTGGCTCTCGTCTTACCGTCTCGCCCTTGAAAGGGCGCCATACAACCGCTCTGTATCCGACGGTAAACTCAGCCAAGCCGTTACTAGGCAGGATACGGCCTTCCGAGATGTCAAACGTGTCCATGATGGAGATGATGTAGTAGCTGCCAGCACAGGTGCCTTCAACATCCTTGAGAAGCTTGCTAGTCACCAGGTCGTGCATGTTCCGCCCAAAATAGGACGGATGCAGAGTGACCCTGCGCTCCATGTTGTAGAGGAAGAACATGATGGGCGTGAAACCGCGAGCGCGGGAAGTCGGCGAAGTCGAATCGCCTGGGCGTCGGCGGCAGACGTCGGCTCGAGATAGTCTGACCTCAAGGGTACTTTGAAAGTGACAAGCAGGGAGCACTCAGTTGGGTGCGTCTCGTCGTTGTCGTTGTCGAAATCGCGGTCGAGGTTCGCATCGGCTTACTCTCGCGCTGACGGAGCGAAGCAGGAAGAAGAGAGAACGACGTTGGGCGGTGGGCGGCTGGCGATTGGCGGCGTAAATGGAGCGCAGCGCCGTTTCCACGAAGCAAACGCTGTTCCTATGATAGACGCCTGAGGTACTGCGCAGCTGGCTCACCGACCAGGGATGTTGCGGTCGAATGCGCGCGATGATGATGGTTGGGAGCTTTCCAGGCAGACAGAGGTTGGAGGTTTGCAGTCGGGCGATAGGTGATGGGGAGTGTGGCCCGTGCGTTTCTGGCACTCTGGTGTGAAGGTAGGTACGAGTACCGTGTAACCAAATCTTGCAGCGGGGTTACAAACTTCGGTGGCAGGACTGCCACTGGTGCAAGGTCGCTGCGGAGCGCCGTCCGTCTTTGCGGGACCATTTCGTGGCTGCCGGAGTCGCAAGCTATGCTTGCCGGGGTGGTGTAAGTAGGTAGTCGGCTAAGTAGTTGATAACTCTGAAAAAAATAAAAATAAAAATTCAGTATCGAGTTTAAGTCTGTGTAAATACGCATATTGTATTTGTTTCAAATCAATCCGCATTATGGCGAAACAAGCTTATATAGTTGGGATGACCATGATTTGACTGATATTTTTATGTGTTACAGGTTTCACGAAATGTGTAAGTCTGGTGGTTGATTGAAACCGTGCAAGTGTAGCTTTAAAACCACAGTAGAATAAATTAACTTTTTCTAAGTCAGTGATTGAAATATAGTTAGAGATTACTGCATGTTCAAGCCGACAAGAGTCGTAGCGAGTCTTTAAAACTGTGGTACAGGGTAAGTGGTTTACTGAAGATGTTGTCCCTACAGAAAGAATAGTCACCATTCATTGCGAACTGGGCGACGATTAAAAATAAGAGGGAGGGAGACCAGATACGTATAATAAAAGCTGTATAGTTTCTGTTCCATCAATCGCGTTACCCGGTTATCGCAGGGACAAACACATAATCGCACAATATACGAGTACGCGATAGACATGACGCGATACCAGGAAAGCCGGATCAACAGCATTGGTACAGAGTAGAGAGCTTTAACCCACTTCAGGTTGGATTATAGACATTGTTGCCGGCCAATCAAAAGCAAAATGGACTAATATCTCCTATTCAGATTTTAGCTGATTTTTTCCACACCGGATTCTCTGCCTCGGGTGTCTCTATACTCTCTCGGATGTACGTTCTGTTTTAGTGCAGAATGCAACCCCTGCCGGGGTCGAGACCAAGCTTTTTTCTTCCATGCCAGGGGTTCGACGCGTGCCACGCCGCCCGCTGTTAGACCCCCACATCAGAACAAGAAGAGCCCGGTAGGGTCTCTCTGGTGTGGTGTAGCTTGCGCCTATCGTGTCCTTGGCTGGGGCCTGGGCTCACAAGCCTCGCCCGACAACTCCGTCATCCGTTTCCAAACCACCACCCCCCGGATTCCCTTTCCCTTCTTCCCACTCCAAAGCCATATTCACCTTTTTGCCTTCGCGGCTGCGCGGCTCCGTCTTCAACAACGTTCCAGTCCATATCCTCCCTTTCGCCTTGCACGCGACCGACCTGGGCGCTTCCATCGTCTCTCTCTTTCTCTCTCTCTGCCCTGCGCGCCGCGGCTAAATCCTTTCTCGGCGGGCTCGATCAACTCGGCTCCCGCTTCCCGCTGCCCTTAGCTTCCCTCCCCCTTGCCGCTGCTCGCGTGACCAACTTGCTCACCTCACCCATCATGTCGCTCGATCTGGAGAAGCATTTGACCTTTGTGAGTCTCGCCTCATCCATTGTCCGCTTTTGGCGTTTCATTTTTGAGGTTTTCGAGTATATGCTGACCGTGTCAATCTTCAGTATGGTGCCTACCACCATAACTCGGTCAATGTGGCCATTCACATGATTTGTGTCCCTCTCATTCTCGTCTCGGCCTTTACAATGGTGTGTTGTTCATCCCCATAAGACCATTTCATCACGTCATTCTCACTCGTTCAATACAGGCCACATACTCAGGGACCTTGTTCCACCTGCCGCATTGGCTGTCGGTCCCTTATCTTGACCTAAACCTCGGCACCATCTTTGCCGTCTTGTACTCGGGCCTATATCTGCTGCTGGAACCCGTCGCTGGTTTTACTCTTTCTGCATTCTGCCTGGGATGCACTGCCCTCGGTCGCTACATGAGCTTCCATGATGCCACCTACACCTTCCAGGTCGCTCTCGGCGTCCACGTCGTTTCCTGGATCGCCCAGTTCGTCGGTCACGGTGCCTTTGAAGGCCGCGCCCCTGCCCTCCTCGACAACCTTATCCAGGCCGTCTTCCTCGCCCCCATGTTTGTCTGGCTCGAGGTGCTCTTCAAGTTTGGCTACCGCCCTGAGCTACAGGCCCGCGTCGAGAAGCGTGTCCAGCAAGAGATTGCCAACTTTAAGAAGACTCAAAATGGCAAGGCCAAGGCTCAGTGATTACTGCGTCATCTGCTCGCCAGCTCATTAATCTACTTGGCCTATGACCAACACATCACGTACGCAAGGATACAGATCAATTCAATGATGTACCAGCCGCACTTGGTACATCCCTGCAGCTCTGCAAATTGACCGACAAAGCATGCTCACCCGACGGGGAACTCGCGGACCTACTCCCGAAATATCAAATCCCCTCACGCCACAGCAATGTCAATTGCGCTGTGGTTTTAATTTACGCCACTTCACCTTCACCTTCACCACCACACCGACCCCGTTCCCACCAGACACAACACCAAGCACTCGCATCACGAATGAGAGGCCTGTACTTTACAGAACAGGTTTAAAAGCAAACACCACATGTATATTCAATGAGACAGCGGAGGATAAGCACATGGGAGAAAGAAACTTGAACAGAGAGATAGTCAGTGGAAGAAGACCAAAAAAGGGGGAAACAGAAGTCGATCGCACTGTATCTGATTACTGTACTTACCCAAAACCCCGAAAATGACAATCCTTTAATAACACCCTTCCCCGTCGTTTCTGCACAAAAGAAGAAGCTCAGTGCAGCAGCATTAATATTTAGCCAAAAAGATACAATCAGACTTACCTGGTATACTGCCGCTTACAGAGACCTGCTTTCGTCGCCTCCACTTCCCTCGCAGCGGCGCACGCAAACGACTCATCCGAACCAGCCGAGCCTCGTCGCAGATGCAGGCTATTGCTCACCACCCGACGCAGTGGACACTGGTTTGCAACCTGTCGAAACGCGTCAGTATCGCTCCGTCGACGAGATTGCTGGTGTTGTTTGGGCGACGGCTTCTTGGAACTTTCTTGCCCGCCGCGCCTATGGCAGGTCTTCTTATAGTCCCTGTCATCGTTTTCCCAAACGTACCTCGGGAAAGCGTGTCGCTGGAACTTTGTGCGCAGCGCCGGGCCTGTGTTTCGCGGGGTTCGACGTAACCTGTAATATCGCAACGACAATGATGAGCTTGTTAGCCTTGGCTTTATTTCTGCTGCGGCTGCTGCTGCTTCTTGTATCTGGGGGGGAAAATAACGTACTTTTGTCTATGATCAGTCGACGTGTATTCGCTACCATCAGTCTTGTTAGACGCACCTGCGGGATATGCACCGTCTGTAAACGGGTTACTACTATTTGTACTGCTACTCCTCGTAGTAGTAGTAGTAGTAGTAGTAGTAGTAGAAGTAGTAGTATTGCTGGAGCTATTGTTAGTAGCAGTAGTAGCAGCAGCAGCAGATGCCATCCACTCTCTATACCCGCGCATCTCCTCCTTGGCAGCTTTTTCATTCCGACATCGGCGGCAGGGCAGGGAAATGTAGTTGACGTCGCTGAGGAGCTTGTCGCATGTGTCGGGCCAGGTGTGGGCTACGCGGCCGAGGAAGCGGCTCCATCTGCCTTGCATGCCTTGGTAGCGTCTGCAGAGGGTTGGCTTCTGCTCGGTGTGCGTGCAGATGTATTGGTGGATTTGGATGCACATTGTAGATAAGTTGGCTAGATTGTTTGCTTTGGCTTGTGCTGTTGTTAGTGGGTTGATGGCTGTGCACTGTTAAGAGGCTTTGTTGGGGGATGGATGTGCAAATGACGCCCAATGGAAGGGGTTGAGTTTCTTTTATATTTGAGTTTTATGGGATATTTTTGCGAGGAGTGTATAAAAGTGTTCTTGAATAATGGCCAAATGTAATACGTCTTTGTGCTGTCCTTGGTCGTTGCGGCTGTGTGAACAATGCCCATTGTTCGTGGTGGTGTTCGACGCAGTTGAGCATTGAGACAAGGAACCCTAGACAATGCAACCAATTATTCTGCTCCAGTTGCTAAGTATGAGCAAAAAGTTGAACAACTTTAATTCTTAGTCTAAAGCCACGGAAACAGACCTAGAATAGCACAGTCAATGTTCCTTACGTTTAACCAACATCGTAGGTAATATACGTCAGCTCAATAATCCCTCATTTGGAGTTTCTTTTCAACCACTCTGCCCATTTCTTTCTCAGAAATTTCCCAGAAAACTCATCCCCCCCTTCATAAAGAAGTACTACTCTCCACACCTCAAAATCATAGAGACATGCTCCGTCCCATAAATATCCAACCCCCGAATCGCCTCAAACCCCGCAGCCTTATACAGCGGCACCCCAGCCGGCGTAGCAACCAAGTAACAATCCCGTCCCTGCGACCTTGCCTTTTCCACCCCCCACAGCAGCAGCTTCATTCCTATGCCTCTTTTCTGCTGACCGGGATGAACCCCAATAGAGTCAAGGTCTAGATTTCTCGATCAGCAACGGTTCTCCTTTCCAATACTTGCTGGATTACAAAACTCACTCCATACGCCATCAGTACTCTTCTCCCCGAAAATCTCCCGCCCATCTTCCTCCATGATTCGTCGCAGTTCCGTCGCAGCCTCGCGGTCAAACCCTTCAAAATTCCGCTTCGGAGGCGGCGGCAACGCTACCGGTTCCTTGTCCTCTTCCTGCGGCGCGAACCACATGGAATAGCCCACCACTGCCCCTTCGTTTTCGTCAATGGCGACCATGACGACGGAGCGGTCTACATGAAGCCGCGCGGATTTGCGAAAGACGCTCCATTCGCGGATTCCCGACGCGGAGTTGTTGGTGTCGTGCTGTGAAGATGGGAATAGACGCCGCGTAATGGCATCGGTTGCGGGGTCAAAGGCCGCGGTTGAGACGGCTACGATGCCTGGGATGTCGGCTTCTGTGGCCGGACGGATGGTGATGGCCATGGGTAGTTGATGACGTCCTTGTCTATACTATCTGCTTTAGGTTGTCAGAGTCGTGTGGTTTAAAATGAGTTTCTTTGTCGTTTGTTGTGAAAGCTGAGTTGCAAAGTGCAAACTGTGGCTGGCTTGTAAGTTGAAGACGGGTATGGCACCCCCGCAGGTTAACGAGGCTACGCTTCTCTGGAAGTAAATAGCCACCTCGATGGTAGAGAGGCCAGAGAGGCAGGTGTAATTATCGCACCGGGAACATCTTTCTGAGCATAAGAAAATCACCTTTAGCGTAACAAGAGCCATGTTGTATAGTTATATTAAAGCTACACTAGATCACAATTTTATAAAAAAAGGTGCTCCGGACCTTGACAGGTCATGCAAACTCCGTTCGCCCATCAAAAGCCCACAGTCTGTTTCGAACTTTTTTCTGTATTTGGTATTCGTTGTTTCTTCCTTACTCCAGCGCTCGTAAGAAGAAATCAGATATCCCCTTTCGTCTGAAAGTGTCCATTGCCCAGGCCGCGCGTCCGTTTACTTCCGTTTCAGTGTCGCAATAATTAAGTCCGCAATCGTCTTCATTTCGTCGTTGGATGGAGAAAAAGAAAAAAGTTTGGAAGAAAACCTCAAGATGTAGTACCTTGATGTTCATAAATGAGTGGCAAGGTATTATATGGATTAGCTCAGTCTTGGTTGTGCCGAAGTCGTTGAGCATCTTGTTGAACTCAAGCTTCCTTCTCATCGGCATGCTTGGCGTGGTTGACGACGACATGGCCGTCGCGCTTAAGAAGGCCATCGGCCAGGCCACCGGCAACGGGCAGACTATTTGTGAGGCCAAGCAGGTTCATGCCCTTAGTGAGGTCTTCAACAGGTTTCAACAGACCAGACCTCAACAGACCAGGCTTCAACAGACCAGACCTCAGCACACCCGGCTTCAACAGACCCGCAGACTCCTGCGACTCCTGGGTGTCACGCTTGTCAGCCAAGTTATGCTTGTGGAAAGCATCGTGAGTTGACTCGACGATAGCATCTGTCAGGTCATGGAAGCTTTCGTTGAAGTCGTTGGAAGAAGAGCGGGGGGCGGCAATGTCGTTGGGGGAAGCCTGGTAGGAGCCAACTGGTGCGGCCAAGCCACCAATCAGGTAGGTAAAGAGAGATGCAACAATAGCGGTCTTCATGTTGAAGTGTGTAAGAGGTTTAAAAAGAGGGATGTGTTAGATAGGACGAATTTGGTACAAGTTTGGACAGGTTGGACACTGTAATAGGGTTCTTTGGCGACGAGTAAAGAAACTGTGAAGGAGCTGATTTAACACTGCAGAAGTAAAAGAATTTGTAGAGTTCGTTATCGACTTTTTATAGCTTTCTGCCGGTGGCTGGTTGGTGTAAGGGTCCCGCGGAGCAGCTTTTTCGATGTGGCTCTGGTCTCGGAAATCTCGAAAGCAGAATAATAAGCTGCTAAGGCTTACTCAATGAGGCTGGTAGCCGAAACCATATCAAAAACTCCCTATGGTATAAGCAGTATTGCAATGGAACGCGAGTAGGCTTTGTGGGGGAGATGTTAAAGAGACCACCATCGCAGCCAGCCTTGGAGCGGAATTTGGGACCGGACGAAACGAAGAAGATGCAAACTCCCTCGGGAGTCAGCATGGCTGTCGTAGACAATACTCGCCAGCCATGTTGGTTTAACGCCGAAAAGTTTGCTAATGGAATTTCGCAGCATTCCAGCAAGATCTTTTTAGACGACCAGGTGCGCAGACATACTCGTAAGGCGAAGGGTATTTTCAGACACTGTCTCAGCGGTCCGGATTACCGACTTCCTATTTTCGGTTAGCTTGGACCAGTAGCGCTCGCCACCTCTGGAAATGCAGCTTCTGAGAAGCCACATGCCTGTGGCAGAACTCTACTGTAACCTAAGCTGCTGGCCTGTGTGGATAATCAGTGCCACAGGCATGTTAAGGATGTTAAGGAAATCTGTCCTATGAGATCCATACTACAGCGGCTTCGCATCGCTCGCGTCTAGGTTAATCCTGTCCAAGCGCTATATGGTGATGTTTTGTACTGTTGCTTGGGCCGTGAACAGAGGCGGGGAGACTAGGTGAAGCTATTGGAGCGAATGGCATTGATCCATTGGGATGTGATGAAAGTGGTCAGTAGGGAACCGCTAATCAAGTGGCTGGTAAGGCTCAAACGGTCAAGGCCGCCAAGAGAGGAAACAAGGCCCGGGGTTGTGAACTGCAGCATTGAGTCGGTGCCACGGGGAGAACAGACTTTTAGCCCGACCCGGTCACCTCTGTTCCTGAAAGGAATGCGAACAAAGGCAAAAGACCCTTGCCTGCTCATACGCAGCGGTGGCAACGAGGTTCCAGGGTGGCCCGAAGCGCATACCAGTTCAACCGCGACAAAGCTTAGACTGTCTGGGACGAATGCATTCCGATCTCGCGAGAGGCAAAGTAAAATTAATTCATACACTGACAACGAGATGCACCAATAAACGAACAGGTTTTTCTATTCTATTCCTTGGCCACTGACCTGTGAGAAGATCTGCGACATCCATCGTGGTTATTTGGTGGCTAATTCTTGTTGAACGTGAATGGAGTAGCATCAATGAGATGAAGAGGTTGACATGCGGCCGCGATATCTTGATAATCGCGTCTCCTTACTAACTTGCAAATCATGGTCGAACGCCATCAGCAAACCGCATATCTGCGCGTCAGGATCTCATTGTAATAAGCGCAAATGCGAGATCTCCGGCCGGTTAATTATTAAGATGGTTAAATGGCGCTCATCTTATCGTCTGGTTGAGTTCCGATTCGCTCACTGGCACGTGAGCCGTTGCCAGGCTCTGTCCAATCGCAAGCTCGAATAAGTGCCGCGCCCACTGTGATGCAGACGCCCGCAGACGCCCGCTACCGCCCACAATTGGCCAAACACAGGGCCCAGGGGCAGTACCGGCATCGCTCCAAGATCTGCGTTATCTTATCGGTGACTCGACCTGGCGCGGCGTCTGGCTGCCCAATCTGGCTCGCGCTCAGTGGCTCCCAATGGGACTTGTTAGTGGACTCCAACACCCGCCCCTGTCTTTGGTGAGCCTCTCGCCGCTGCCGGAAGCCGCACCACCCACCGCTTGCGTGATTTCCTAGTGCCTGCGACAGAGTTATCTGCGCACCAACTTTTTTTTTCCTGACCCAATGTGTCCTCCGCAGACCGGACCCTTCATCTCACCCACAGTCCCATTTGCTCTCCACACTTTCCACTCAAGCACGAGTCACACCCAACCGATTGTATCCGCCATCGCGACTTTTTATCAGGCCTCGCCTGTGTTTCCTTCTCATTCCCATTTCACAGTCCTCTCCTAACCAATTGGCCCCCAAATCCTTTAGATTCTGGCTGAAGGCTGCGCGCGGTTTGTCCTGCTTACGGTCAGCTTTTTGCGACATACCGCTGGAATGCCTCTCAACCTCTCAGTCGCCATTGCTGGCCGAGCGCCGGCTCTGCTCCGACATGGACGCCGAATCCCTAATGCTCTGGCATCGCGGGCTTTCACATCGGCCGCCGTCAATGCCTCTCCCAGGCATTCAGTGAGCGCCCAGCAGTCAAAACGAAGCACCCAGAGGCTATTTGTCCGCTGCTACTACTCGGGACCAGCTCAGGAGGCTCCCAACCCCAAGGCTTACCTTGACAGCGGCGTCGTCAAGCCGTCGCAAAATGTTGATGTAAAAAAGGTCCTCGTCATCGGATCTGGTGGTCTTGCCATTGGTCAGGCTGGTGAATTCGACTATTCCGGTAAGTTTTTGACCCCCTTTTGTTTTCGCTGGCGATAGCTGGCTCCTCCGTTTGACCTCACACCGCTAACTTTATTTCTGCGTAGGGTCGCAAGCACTCAAGGCTCTCAAAGAAGCGGGCGTCGCCTCGGTCCTTATCAACCCAAACATTGCTACCATTCAGACCAACCACTCTCTTGCCGACGAGGTCTACTACCTGCCCGTCACTCCCGAATACGTCACGTATGTCATTGAGCGAGAAAAGCCCGATGGCATCTTCCTGTCTTTTGGCGGCCAGACCGCCCTGAATCTCGGTGTTCAGATGCAGCGAATGGGTCTTTTTGAAAAGTACGGCGTCAAGGTCCTCGGTACAAGTGTTCGCACGCTCGAGCTGTCTGAGGATCGTGATTTGTTCGCCAAGGCTCTTGACGAGATCAAGATTCCCATTGCCAAATCCATCGCTGTCAGTACCATTGACGAGGCGCTTGATGCTGCCGAAAAGGTCGGATACCCCATTATTGTTCGTGCCGCCTATGCCCTTGGTGGTCTCGGTTCCGGTTTTGCCAACAACGAGGAGGAGCTCCGCAACATGGCAGCTCGCTCCTTGACCCTGTCTCCTCAGATCCTGGTTGAAAAGTCTCTTAAAGGCTGGAAGGAAGTCGAATACGAAGTCGTCCGCGATGCCAACAACAACTGCATCACAGTATGCAACATGGAAAACTTTGATCCTCTCGGTATCCATACTGGTGACTCCATTGTCGTTGCCCCCAGTCAGACTCTGAGCGATGAGGAATACCACATGCTTCGCACCGCCGCCATCAAGATTGTCCGCCATCTTGGCGTCGTTGGTGAATGCAACGTCCAGTACGCCCTGCAGCCGGACGGCCTCGACTACCGTGTCATTGAGGTCAATGCCCGTCTTTCTCGATCTTCTGCTCTCGCTTCCAAGGCTACTGGCTACCCGCTTGCTTACACAGCTGCCAAGATTGGTCTCGGTCACACGCTTCCCGAGCTGCCTAACGCCGTTACCAAGACCACTACAGCCAACTTTGAGCCGTCGCTGGACTACATTGTGACCAAGATCCCCCGCTGGGATCTTTCCAAGTTCCAGCACGTCAAGCGCGACATTGGCAGTGCCATGAAGTCGGTCGGTGAAGTTATGGCTATCGGTCGTACCTTTGAAGAATCGTTCCAAAAGGCTATTCGTCAGGTTGACCCGCGCTTTGTCGGTTTCCAGGGTGACAAGTTTGACGATCTCGACTTTGAGCTCCAAAACCCTACTGACCGCCGATGGCTCGCCGTTGGCCAAGCCATGCTCCACGAGAACTACTCCGTCGACAAGGTCCATGACCTGACCAAGATTGACAAATGGTTCCTGTACAAGCTCCAGAACCTGGTTGACTGCACCCGCGAGATGGAGGCTGCCGGCAGCCTCGAGGCTCTGCAGAAGGACCAGATTCTCAAGGCCAAGAAGTTGGGTTTCTCTGACCGACAAATCGCCATGGCCGTCAAGTCCACCGAGGACGAGGTTCGCGCCTACCGTCACAGCTTTGGTATCTACCCCTGGGTCAAGAAGATTGACACCCTCGCTGCTGAATTCCCTGCCAATACCAACTACCTTTACACCACGTACAATGGATCTTCGCATGATGTCACCTTTGAGGACAAGGGAACCATGATTCTTGGAAGCGGTGTCTACCGTATCGGAAGCTCCGTCGAGTTTGACTGGTGTGCTGTCAGCGCTACCCAGGCCCTCCGAGAAATGGGCGAGAAGACTGTCATGGTTAACGTAAGTCAAAACTTCATCTTGTTTCACCCCTTTGATTTTTGCGTCTGTTTGCTGGGCCACTTTTCGCTCCCTCCTGGGCAGCTGTTCGCTTTTTTCGCGATGCAGCTGCGTGGGTGGATGCCACCTTCCTTCTTGGTGTTCCCCACATCCTCAGCCCTACAGCACTACTTTTTTTGGTTGTGCTGTGTTAAACCACGGCCAGCGTCACTTGTGTGTATACAGCACTGCTGCGTTTCAATGATTGTGTTGAGCTGTATTGCTACTGCTTGTGCTATGTTGGCGATGAGAGGCAATGTGCTACGCTCTGAAGTCAGAAGCGTTTCCGGCATCAGCACGAGCAGTTCTCTGAGCTTGTAGGAGGCAATGGCAACAACCAAAAACAACAAGCTCAACAGCTACAACAAAATTAATTGTTTGAACTTCACAATTTATTTCAATAATCGCAATTGGAGTAATTAAAAATTTAAACCTTACCACGGCCAATACCGGCGAGCTGCGCAGGAATACCTCACCCCACTTCACCATAACCAACACCACATCTACACACAACTACACCACACCCATAGCCTCCAAACACTTCCAAATACATTGCTTTTGAATGATACAAACACTAACTTCCCTCGGAAGTACAATCCCGAGACTTTTTCGACTGATTTTGATTGCGCCGAGCGTCTCTATTTCGAAGAATTGAGCTACGAGCGTGTAATGGACATTTACGAGCTAGAGATGGCAAAGGGCGTCGTCGTCTCTGTCGGCGGCCAGCTGCCTCAGAACATTGCCCTCCGCCTCCAGGAAACCGGTGGGGCCAAGGTCCTTGGCACAGACCCCAAGGACATTGACCGCGCCGAAGACCGTCAAAAGTTCTCCGAGATCCTCGACAGCATCGGCGTCGACCAGCCCGCGTGGAAGGAGCTCACGTCCGTCAGCGACGCCGAGGCCTTTGCCACCGAGGTTGGCTACCCCGTTCTCGTCCGTCCTTCGTACGTCCTCTCCGGCGCCGCCATGACTGTCATCCGCAGCCAGGAAGACCTCAAGGACAAGCTCGAGGCCGCCAGCAACGTCTCACCCGACCACCCCGTCGTCATCACCAAGTTCATCGAGGGCGCTCAGGAAATCGATGTCGATGGCGTCGCTTCGCAGGGCGATCTCATCATCCATGCCGTCTCTGAGCACGTCGAGCAGGCTGGTGTTCACTCTGGTGATGCCACTCTCGTCCTCCCCCCCGCCAACCTCGACGCCAGCGTCATGGAGCGCGTCAAGGACATTGCGAAAAAGGTGGCCAAGGCCTGGCGCATCACCGGTCCCTTCAACATGCAAATCATCAAGGCCAAGAACCCCGAAGGCGGCGAGGATCTCCTCAAGGTCATCGAATGCAACCTGCGTGCCTCTCGTTCATTCCCCTTTGTCAGCAAGGTCCTCGGCACCAACTTCATCGACGTTGCCACCAAGGCACTCGCCGGCAAGCAAGTTCCTAACCCGACCGATCTCATGGCTGTCAAGCGCGACTACGTCGCCACCAAGGTTCCTCAGTTCTCATGGACCCGTCTCGCCGGCGCCGACCCCTTCCTGGGCGTCGAAATGTCGTCGACTGGTGAAATGGCTTGCTTCGGCAAGGACCTGGTCGATGCCTACTGGGCGTCTATGCAGTCCATGATGAACTTCCGCATGCCCGAGCCCGGCGAGGGTCTGCTTTTCGGCGGCGAGGTCAACGAGAAGTGGCTCACTCAGGTCGTTGACTACCTCGCTCCGCTCGGCTACAAGCTGTTTGCTGCCGGTCACGACGTTAAGGAGTACCTTGAGCGCACGTGCAAGGGCAACGTAACCGTCGAAGTCATCGAGTTCCCCAAGGAGGACAAGCGCGCTCTCCGCGAAGTGTTTAAGAAGTACGATATCCGCGGTGTCTTTAACCTGGCCCTTGCTCGTGGTAAGACGACGCTGGATGTCGACTATGTCATGCGCCGCAACGCCGTCGACTTTGGCGTGCCTCTATTCATGGAGCCTCAGGTATGCTCGGCTTCTCCCCTAAATACCGAATAAACATTTATACTAACGTGTTGTTTTAGACCGCTATCCTCTTTGCGCAGTGCATGAGCGAGAAGCTGCCCCGCCCTGAGGGTATTACCTCCGAGGTTCGTCGCTGGTCCGAGTTTATCGGTGGCAAGCCTCTGTAAATAATACAACATTGAGAGAAAACATTTCAGAAAAAAATCATGGGATATTCTTTTAGTTGCTTCGTTCTTGTAGCAGATGAAAGGACGGGAGTATTTGGATACCTGAATTTCCACTAGTATGAGAAATTAGGTATAAAAGTTGATTAATTAGTCGCTAGGAATACACAACAATTTTCCATTATGTACGTTGTACCATTCATTGGCTATAGGGCGGCTTTGTCTAGATGATATGCATCTATGTTGTTTCATTTAGTCACATGGCTGTAATGTGTTAATTATCAAGTTTTGCTTTTATTCGCATGTCTAATATGACATGTTAAATACGCCTCCCTCTACGCACCCCAAAAGCCAGCAAATGATAAAAGCAAACACATCCATTCTTTCATTCATGATGGCGGATCCTGCCGTAGCCGGCGCTCGTTTAGCCTGAAAGCAGCCAATCGTTTAGTCAAAGGCTCATCCGGATGCAGAGAAGGTGAGTAGGAGGAAGATGGTGTAGATGATGTGGAAGCAGATGATGGAAAGGATGCCGGGTCGTCGAGATCTTCTCGCCGGCGCTTGGGGATTCGCTCACCGGTCGATTGCAGAATAGCCTGGAGAGTCTGCCATCCTTCCGTAGATCGTAGCTGGAACGAGTCGGCCAGGTCGTGCTGGCTTGCTACGCGACAGAGGAGAGATTCTTCGTCCTGGGACGTGTTAGTGTTTGGCCAGGGTTGAGGCGTTTGGTGTAGTACCTTGGATAATGTTCCCATTTGGTGAAGGAAACACAAGAGATGAAAGTTGGATACTTCTTCACCGTTGTCGCTGGGCTTTTGGCCAGATGCCATGTTGAGAGCTTTAGCCAAGGCACTATGCTCTTGGCTTTCACCTATATACTCGCGATTCTCAATCGGAAAGTCACTCTTTGTAAACATTGGCTTTGGATCAGCCGGGAAACCGTGCGTAAGGGTGACAAAGAGATATTCCACGGGAAACGCAGGCTTTGCATTTTCTTGCACATTAGCGTTGTACTCGTTTACCCTGCGGTAAAAGACTTCGGGAATGTATCGTGTGCGGCTAACTGAGCCGTCGTCCTCTTCTTCGTCGCGGACGAGCATCTGTGTAGGGTCGGCAGATGGCTCAACAATGTCTGCGCGAACCATTTCCACGGCATCGTTGGAAACCTGGTATGAGGAGACGGAAATCTCGCCTTCTTCATTGCCGGAGATGATGCAAGTAACAAAGTTGGATCCGAAGCGGCCACTGTCGCTCCACTTTGTTGCCTTGGGGTGTTGTGCCTGCAGCCTTGCCGAAAAGCATGTCTCGAGCGAGGTGAGATAGTATGAATCTGCGTGGCGCTTGCAGACAACAGAACCATCACTGCGTCCAGCATCCAGCAAGTCTGTCCAGATGATACCAACCGGCTCAAGGCCACACAGTCTCGCCACCTCGTCGACGTCCTTTTGGTTCTCCCAGGCATTGAGTGTGACTCCGTCCATCTCGTCAACTTGCGGCGGCTCGTAGATGGCCTCTACAACAGCCTTGACGCCCAGAGGCACCTCTGTATATTCAACATATCGCCCGTACAAGTATCCCAGCCGCTGGGCACCAGTCTTGCGCCACGCATCAATGAAGCCATCAATAATAAAGGGAGAAGAAAATTCAACATGGTCTACCATGCGGAACGGCTGAGGATTCAGAGTAATGGCACTAGGCTGACACTTTGTGCAAACACCTTCGGGCCAAGGAGCGTGACCGGTGGGGCAGTCACGCCTGACTCTATAAAAGGGCTCGACGAGCGGAGGAATATATGAAGCGCCAAGCTCGGGTTTGTTGGTAGCCGAGTTAATCTTGCGGAGATGCGAGTGGAAAGACGGGTATTTAATCTTCTTTTCGGCGAGGTAGCCTGGGTTGAAGGGATCGAGCGGCTGGCAGTGATCGCACATGCCCTTGGGACCATGGCGACACAGGCGGTCGCGGGGGCGGGGGATCTTGCCATCTTGACGGTCAAGGCGGTCATCAAGGGCCGACTGCCTTACTACCTCCCAAGGTTTTGATATACGCTCTGGTTTGGGGTTGATGGGGAAGTCTTCGGTCGGCAGGACGGGTTTGCCGTTGAGGCGGGCGGAAGCGGTTTCTTGGGCGCCGTTCGTGCCGTTGGCGCTGCTGTCGTTGTGTTTGTAGGAGATGAAGATGAGGTCGCCGTGTCTGAATTGTCAGAAATCATTCAGTGGATGAGTGAAAGTTGGCTTACTTGAGTCCAATCTGCTCGATTTTGAAATTGACAATGTCGCCAAGTCGTTTCGAGTCTCCGCCGCTGGGGGCATTTGACATGGCTATGCTTTTGGGATCGACAGTCGATGGGAGATGAGGGAGAAGCTACAAAGTCAGCACCATCGCCAGGTCAAGTCATTTTCAGTAATTACCTGTTCGCCCAGTTGGCCAAATGTAGTCGTCGGCTCAACGGTCAGACGGACCATGCCGTCTGGCCCGCGTAGGCGGAGCAACATATCGATGTAGGTTGACAAGAAAGCAAAGTCGAAAAACAAATTAAACAAAGACGAATACGACAAGTGTAAAGGAGCAAAATAATGCCCAACGGTGCACTTGATAGTTTGCCGCTGTTGAAGTGAGGTCGATTGGAACGAAGGTGAAGTAAGTGGAAGCTGTGCAGTGGCGTTGATGAGCTTGAAGCTATGCACGCCGCACCGCAGCACAGCTTCGTCATAATGTGGTGCTGCCTGCCTACACTAGGTACCTAGACATAGTACCTACTGTTGCGGCGGGTGAGCACTGGAGAAACTTCGGCCCGCCAACCACTCACCAAAGCTCCGCGGCACCGCAGGGAGAATTGAGTGCAGCGAAAGGTACGTACCGGCGCTAGCGGCGGCACTGAACATCTGTCCAGAACAACAGCCGATCTATCTCGTGCCGCCTCCCTGCGCCACTGGGAACAAAGCTCCAACTTCACAAACCACGTTCAAACTCGCACCCGACACGGTCTCCTTTTCTCTCTTCCGCGGCCGGGTCTTTCAGCAAACGGCGAAACTCGTCGACATTCACTCCTTTCAATTGTTGCATTTTCCTTGTTAG
The DNA here is from genome assembly GCA_002242745.2 of Lecanicillium sp. LEC01. Lineage (NCBI taxonomy): Eukaryota > Fungi > Ascomycota > Sordariomycetes > Hypocreales > Cordycipitaceae > Lecanicillium > Lecanicillium sp. LEC01. The sequence goes on along the minus strand of NIWZ02000124.1, from coordinate 14,726 downwards.
CATACATCAATCACAGAAGCCACATCCATCACCATGTTCAGCGTCGACTGGAAGGGGCTCGCCCTGCCATTTGCCTACCTGCTCGTGCTGAGCGGAGCGCTAATGACATTTTCCACAATCTACCGCAAGCGCAAAGCCGGTGCGTTTGCTTCACAAGTTAAAAAAAGAAAATAGGCAGACAAATACTAACTCTACGCAGCCGAGAGCGCAAACCTGGCACCATGGTTCGGCCCCAACCTCCAACGAAACGTCTACCTCTCCCTCTTGCACATGGAACCTTCGAGCGATGGTGAGAAAACTACACGCGTGCCGGACAGTGTTCTCAAGGCGGCTCTGCTGCGGCGCGCAGTGGAGGATATCCAGCGCCTGATTCAGATTAAGCAAGCCAAGCAAGCGTGCACGTCGTTGCTGCAACGTGGCAGTGTGGGGGATGATTTGTGGCAGCGATTCCAGCGAGCTGAGCGAGAGATGGAGGAAGAGCTACGTGATGTCGTCACCGAGGTAAGTTTTAGTCCTTCCTACGGTCGCTGGGGTCTACCCTACGGTCGTTGAAAGACCAAAGGCGACTAGAGTATGCTGTATAGGAAAAGAGAAACTAACTTGCATCTAGGCCAACGCGCTCGCACCAAACTGGGGCCCAACAATCTTCCAATCAGCGCACGAAATCGCCAGCAACGCCAAGCTCCGCGAAAAGCTCGACGAGATCCAGTCGCAGACCGAGTCGGAAAAGGCATGGTGGGAAAAGAAGCGCGGGCAGATCAAAACCGAGTTTCTAAAGGAGCTCGACTCGTCTACTGCGTCCAAGAGCGAGGATGAGGGCGTCATGGTGGACACGCCGGAGAAGAGCAAGGGGGGCAGCAAGAACTAGAGGTCTCGCGGTCATGCTCGTCGGCGGTAGGAGGTAAAGAAGGGGTGGGGTGGAAAGGCAAGGAAAAAAGTCGATAAAGAGGAGAGAATGAGGGCGATTTTTGTACGTTTCGTCTCGCGGGATGTGCGGACAAGCATGAAGAGTGACGGGCGTTTATATTGTTTATTTGATTTGATTTCAATTTCCAAGGGGATTTGAACATTTCCGGACTTGCTTCCATTCTCACGTGTGTTTGTGCTCCTAGTATAGACGATATACTATATAAGCCAGCTATACTGGTAGATCCTTAAACTTTTACGATTCACAAGTTTTAAAGTATTGCCAGAGTAGATATAAGATGTAATGTTATAATGCAGTATGTAAGATATACTATATAAGTCATCTCATGATATCTCGTTGCTGACTGACGCGTCTAATACGAGATTCTCTCTCCCCTCTTCCTCGTCAGCAGCATTAAAAGAAAAAGGTCATCAAAACTCGCTATAAAAAAAAAAAAAAAAAAAAAAAAAAAAAAAAAAAAAAAAAATTTTAAAAAAAAAAAAAAAAAAAAAAAAAAAAAAAAGAAAGAGAGAGTGTGACCGACTGGCGGATTGAGACGGGCTCGCTTGGTGTATTGGTTGTGACGGACTTGTATATTCCCGACCTGTATTCTTCAGCTCTGTAGTTATTACTTTTTTGGAGTGTACATGACTTTTGAATCAAGGTCATCAAGCAACGAAACATTTGTCAGATCTTAGTCGACTTTTGGACACAACATTTACTCATCCATATGCACATTTTGTATCCATCTTCTTATCTCCAGAGGCGGGGCAGCCCCTCAGCCATCACAACCCCCACGTAAAGGACGTCATATCTTATACGAAGCTCTCCCCTCTCCCTCTCCTCCATCCCCAACTCTCACTCCTTTCCACCTCAACCACTCAATTCTCTTTGGTAATTTATAGAATGGAACCTCTCGGCATTGCTATCATCGGCGGCGGCCTCTTTGTCAAAGAGCAGCACATTGTAAGCTTCGCAGCCACATCCAACGTGTCAAGTTAACAACCTCCCAGCCCGCGGTCCTCAAATGCGACCAGCTTGCCCTGAAAGCAATCTTCTCGCGATCCCTCAAGTCTGCGCAGGACTCAGCATCCACCCTCCCAACTTCCCACCCTGCACTGGAGCTCTACTCTGATGACTCCGCCAACTCCTACTCCTCCCTGCTCCAACGCCCAGACATCAAAGCCGTCATCATCGCGCTGCCCATTGTCGCGCAGCCGCAGTTCATCGAAGCCGCCCTCGCAGCAGGCAAGCATGTCCTCGCCGAGAAGCCCATCGCCAAGGACATATCTACCGCGCAGCAGCTCCTAACATACTCTCAAAGCGACGTCATCCGCGCCACAGGCGCAACCCTCAGCATAGCCGAAAACATCCGCTTCGTAGATAAATTTCTCTACGCGCGCGAGAAGGCTGCCACATTTGGAAAGGTGACGCACTTTGCAGTCCGGGTCATGTTCCTCATGAGCTCGGATTCGAAATGGGTGAATACCGCGTGGCGCAAGACGCCCGAGTATCAGGGCGGCTTCTTGCTTGATGGTGGTGTACACTTTGCTGCCGCGACAAGACTACTGCTTGGAGCTACTGGCGCGAAAGAGTCACTGCCGGCGAGTGTAGTCGCGCGTACGAACTTGACGCATGAGTATTTGGCGCCGGTGGATAGTATTGCGGCAGTAGTTACGACAAGGAGCGGCGCGAGTGGCACATATCAGCATGCTGTGAGCTCGACAGCGTTGTCGGCGTTTGAGTTTGATGTGGGCTATGAGCACGGTGCTGTGAGGGTTGTGCAGGATACGGTGACGATTGTGCCCAAGGAGGGGAAAAATGTGGTCGAGGAGTTTGGTATGGCCAAGGGTGTGGAGGAGGAGGTTGCAGCGTGGGTGGAGGGGATGAGGCAGGGCAAAATGCATGAGCTACTGAGGCCTGAGGAAGCGTTGAAGGATTTGGAGTTTTTGGAAAAGATGTTTGTTAGTGCTGAGAAGGAGGGGGCGGTGCAACGGTATGAATTGCAGTAGAGAGTTGGTCTGAGTGGCGTCTATTATAGGGCTACATTATCTTGTGTTATATTTGAACGCTTGGCGTATCTGTTGATAGTCTGTGAAACGCTAAATCATTAGTCATTATTCCTATATGATCAGCTCATCGAGGCGTAAAGTCAGTTGCTAAATGTTTCTCACAGGCGGTCATATGCCGCACTCATCTAGCAGCGCCACGCTCAATAAGATAGTTTTGGATACTCTGGCTCAGAGACGCTGTCATTGCTAGGGTCATCATCCCGTCTCCATCTCTATGGTTGACTTGTACCCCGCCGTTGATAAGTGCTGCCATGGTAGTAATAATTCTCTTATCAACCCTCATGTATTCGTTCGAGTTAGAGGCGGCCAGCACTAGTTGATATAGTGCTGTCCGGCCTTTTTCAGTCAGGACTATTGGAGCACCGCCGTGTTTGAAGAGGAGTTGCACATTTGACTCGTTTTGATTTACAGCGGCGGCGTGCAAAAGGGACCATCCTGAACAAAACATTTCTAGCAGCGGCTTTGAATACTCGCCAGCACTTCATCCACATGTCCCGGACAATGCCATCCCGCACAAATACGATGTATTGGGGAGCCGTTGCTGAGATTTGTTGCTGATGGGTTGCTTGCTAAAGGGTCAGCACCATGGCGAATGAGGAGAGTTGCGGCTGTAGAGCAGCGCGCCGCCATGCAGGCTATATCCAGCACCGACACCCCGACCTAAGTCCTCGCGTGGACGTAAGCCCCATGTTCTAGTAAAACTTTGGTGCTGGATTCAATCCTACTAGACCCGAACTGGTCACGGAATAGTTTATGGAGAGGCGTCGATCCATCGCGTCTCGCTGCATTAATCACGGCACCATTCCTGGCAAGTGTCCGAATAAGCATGTTAGAACGGGAATAATAAGCTAGATGAAGGGGTGTCTGATTGTTTTGGTCTCGAGCATTCCCATCGCAACTTAGTTTTAAGACGGCGGAAGCAACTCTAGGAGTGCCGTGCTCAGAAGCTACGTGTAAAAGACTCCTACTATGAGCGTCGATTTGTAGCGGATCGGCGCCCTTTTCTAGTAGCATCTTAACCATGATGGGGTAGCCCTTGTATGCTGTTGAGAGTGGTGTTGATCCATTAGCAAGACTGATTGCCGGGCCGCGCCGTGCTCTAGTAAGAGTTTGACGATGGTGGTGTGACCAGCATCACAAGCTGATGGGGTGGTGTGCGGCCCTGGCGCAGAACGGGATGAGAACGTGGTATTTTGGATAGCAAGAGCCGGACAACTAGCTCCCAACGAAACTGACAAGCAACGTGTAGAGGCGTTCTGCCATCTGTCGAAGCCACCATCGGATCTGCGCCTCTTTCCAACAGGATTTTCACGATCCTGGGATCTCCGTGTTCGCAAGCTGCATGCAACGGCGGCTCGCCCCTATGGTCGCGCGCCTTAACATCCATGCCCTGAGATACCAGTGTCTGAATCAGCGCCATGTTTGTGTACCTGGCTGCATAATGTAGCACTGTTGACCCTCTGTTGCACACAAGATCAATGTCCGCACAGCTTTCAACAACGCCGTGGCAGCAGCTCTGCCTTTATTGGCAACCGAACACATCAGCGCTGTTCGGCCGTCGTTTCTCTGCTCATCAATTGGGATATCGCTTCTGTTCATAAGAATTTTCACAGCGTCTACTTCTCCAAGCTCCGCAGCTATATGCAGCCAAGAGCTGCCCAGTTCATCCCTTGTTGTATTGCGAATCTCATTCACGCTAAGGAGCTGGCGCATGGCGCCCGCCAATGAATATTGGCAAGCCAATCCAAATATTTCGTTCACTTGAACATCTACTCTACCGGACCGCATGAGAAGCTTTGCAATTGAGTCATTTCGCGCATGCAGCGCAGCCAAGATAGGTGGAATACCTCCGGCGTCGGCCATGTTTGGGTTAACGGCAGGGCTGGCCAGCAGGAAACGGACCATGTCGTCTTCCGTTATGTCCCTCGACACGGCGCACATAAAAGCTGTTAAGCCTTTGTAGTTCTTGGCGTTTGGGTTAATTAGGCCCGGATCTAAAAGAAACTGCGCTACCGCCAGATGATTGCCCGTAACTGCGGCGGTAAACGCAGGCTGTCCTCCCTGACGAAAGCTGTCCGAATTGTGGATACTGGGTAAAAGATGCTTGACAATAGGCAAGTGGCCGTACCGAGCTGCCAAAGTGACGAGGTTTTCTCCTTCAGAAGTAGTGAAGAACGAATTAATATCCACGGCGCCGGTGTCGAGAATGAACTTGGTCATCTCTAGATGCCCATTGCGGATGGCGACTATCAAGAGGCTTTCGGGTGGTATTTGCTCAGTATACTGAGAGACATCGAGTAAACTCCAGCCTCAACAAGCAGAGACGCCATTTTCATGTCGTTGTGTTCTGCCGCGATCGTGAGTGGCTTCCGAGACCAGCAGCGGGCGTCAAGCAGCCGAGGATGCTGAACGTCGCGGTGAATTATCGTCCCGATGCCGGTTCTGGCAGCAATAGCCTTCTTTGCCGTCTCAAGAACTCCCCTGGCAGCAGCCCCTATCGAGCAAGAGCTCTGAGCTTGCTTAACATTTCGTACATAGAGTGCATGATCAAGCACGGCATACAGGCGTGAACAAGTGCGCGCCGCGGCGTTAATATCTCGTTCAGAGAGGAATTCGGCAAGGAGCAGGATCAATCAATTGGGATTCGATAGATTGGAGAGGATTGCACGTCCAGAGTCATCGTGTTGGGAGACTTTGCAAGGAAATGTGAATGTGAAGTGGAAGTGGAAGTGAGGTAGAGTGGAGTTGCCAGTGTTCGTATTAACCAGGCCTAAGCACCCGGGCCGTTGTGTTCTTATCGCTACAGCATAAACCAATTTGTTCTTTTCTTCGTCTTCCTTTTTGCCTCCTGTCACCTCTCCTTTTCAAATCAATGAATCCTTTCAGCCGCTTACTCAGATCGGTATTTATGGTGGGAAACTTACGGCTCCTTTGTTTTGGCAGTGGCTGGTACCTAAGACTCCACGTCTAACATCGCTACCTCAGCTGTCGCAACGCCGCCCGGTAGCGGTATGTTATTGAAGCCACTGGCTTTTCGTGTTTCTTTTTCTTTGTTTCCCACATTTTGAGAGAAGAAAATAGTTCCTCGCATCTATGCATGAGATGTTGTATATATAAAAACTCGGGACATCACAGTCACCTCCCATATGCGCCGCTCAATGCTCAACTCACAGCTTCGCCCTAACCAGTCTTGGCTTCCCAATCGTAATCCTCTCCAGATTCCGCCTCAGCTCATCACTCATGCCCGTTTCCGTCGGTCGGCCCTTGGTGCGATCAATATACACATGAACAAACTCACCCACGGCCTTTACACCCTCTACGTCCTTTTCAAACAATGCAACTTCGTACGTGACGCTGGACTTGCCCATCTTGTTGACGCGCACACCCACCTCTGCGACGGCTGGATAGGCTATCGAAGAGAGGAAGTCTGTGTGCGAGTGGGCGGCCAGCGGGGTTTCTTTCGAGGTTGGCGGAAGAAGATTACAGTATTCGATGAGGTAAGCGTTGACTGCAGAGTCGAATCTGCGAGTGGTCAGTTGTGAACATGCCGTCCATGTTTCGGCTGTAGTTTGTTGCCGAGGCGAGGGTCATGAGCGGGGGATTCGACGTGAAGCTTACAAAAAATTATAAACACTGTTGTTCATATGATCGTACATGTCATTGTCGCTCCTTGGGTAAATGTTAGCAACTGTACCGCATTGTATTAATTTCAGCCGTTGGGTACAACAAGCGTCAATGAATGAAGCGTGATGCTGCGCCAGAAACCTACCATCTTGTCCGGTAATCTAGCATGTAGGGATAGTCCTCGCGCCTGCGGGCTTTGATATCAGGCGACGCCATGCTTGCCACTTGGTAAAGCTCGAAATCGCAAGCTCTGCAGCGATTACCGTCGCGATGTGATGAACTATAATCTAGCCTCGGTCAAGCAACCTGCCCGCACGAGCTTCCCGAGATGAGGGGGCGTGCACTGTTTGCCTCTTCGTTTTTAGACAAAAATTGGTTTGAGAAGCGGTCAAAGTTTCAATTGCATGCCGACATGAACGGTAAAGAGTGCGAGAAGCGAAAAGCGAATTCTCTACCTCCAAGTCTTCAACGTGGGAGCCGAGGTAGCTAGATGGCTGAATGGATCGACCCCGGCTGGTCGGAAGCTGTCACGGGAGGTGGCAAACAAGTACCTAAGGTTAGTAGTACCCACCCAGGTACCCTGGACCTGATCAGGGATGGGGACAAAGTATTGCCGCCAGAGACCGCCTAATTTTCGAGTCGAAATCATGTGTTTGCGTGACGGTTGTGCAACGGCACGATATACGACGAGATTGGCGATAGACAGAGTACAGTAAACAGAGTGTGAGGTCTGTTTCCCGCTCTGAGTAAAAAACGCTCTGGTGCTGTTTATGCTCGCGAGGACAAGAGCTGCAATAGCCCCAGACGGCATACTCAAGGGAGTCTTTACCATGGTATCAGACTCATCATCTTCAACACCAGCCAAGCCGTCTGCGGCGGCAAGGAAGATGTCGCGGCTGGTACGGGAAGGCGCAAAATCTGACGAACCTCTCATCACACCAGCAGGCGACGTATGGCCGCGCCCATTCTACTACGAAGATGACCTCCGCCGAATCCACCCGTATCACTACACATACAACACATGGTGCAAAGAGCGTTGGCGCGGGCGCAAGCTGATTGAGGTGTTCGAGTCTGAGTTTCGCGACCGTCCGCTCGAGTACTACCGCAGCTCAATGGAAAACGGCGACATTTTCATCAATGGCCGCCGTGTAGGGCCAGACTATGTCGTCAAGAACGGCGACCTCGTTTCGCACACATTGCACCGGCACGAGCCTCCCGTAACGGCCGAACCGGTGGGCATTATCCACGAAGACGATGACATGATTGTCATAAACAAACCATCAGGCGTGCCCGTGCATGCAGCGGGGCGGTACAATTTCAACACAGTGCTTGAGATTATGAAGGCGGACCGCGGGAAGGATGCTGCGCTGCATCCATGCAATCGCCTGGATCGATTGACGAGCGGCATCATGTTTATTGCCAAGAATGCAAGTGCGGCCGTGAAATTGGGAGACAAAATTCGCGAGCGCAGCGTGCGCAAGGAGTATCTGGCGCGTGTGATTGGTGATTTCCCTAGTGGTGAGGTTGTCTGTGACCAGCCCGTATTGCAGATATCGCCAAAACTAGGGTTGAATCGAGTACGAGCGAGTGGCAAGTCGGCGAGAACCGTTTTTAAGAAACTGGCATACTATCCGCCGCGGGAAACGGCCACCAAAGAAAAAGACGACAGAATTGCAACTAGAGCATCGAAAGAAGGCGATAAAACATCTACAAAGAAGCAAGGCTACTCGATTGTACGCTGCCTCCCCGTAACAGGGCGCACGCACCAAATCCGCGTCCATCTGCAATACCTGGGCCACCCCATCGAAAACGACCCAATCTACGCTAACCGGCGCGTATGGGGGATGGATCTGGGCGAAAACGACGCCGACGGCACACAATACAAGGACGAGGATATCATCAGCCGGCTGTCCAAAATGGGCAAGGAAGAAGTCGCGCAGGCAGTGGTATACTACGACGAAATGGTGGACGACTATGAAAAGAAGCGCGCCGAGAAGATGACGGGCGAGCTATGCGCTGTGTGCGATACGCCGCTGTACTCGGACCCGGGCAGCCATGAGCTGTCGCTGTGGCTGCATAGTCTGCGGTACGAAGATGCGGGCGGCAGCTGGGCGTATGTGAGTGAGTTGCCGCGGTGGGCTTTGCCGCCAGAGGGGATGAGCGGGCCGACGCAGGTTGGGGGGATGCAGGAGTTGGTGGAGGCTGTCAGGGAGGGAGGACCCCGAGATAGCTGCATGAGCGGAAGAAGCAGGACGCTACGAGATACTGAGGATTGATTCGAAAGAAGCAAGTAGTACGAAGTTAGAGGGATGGTGTTGTGGTGTGCATTAGAATGGCGTTGTATCAAAGCATGATGATATGGATACGCATCGTATAGGTTTGGTAGGAAATACAAAAGTATCAGCGCCCATGATGCTGAAGAAGATGACAATGGTTTTTGCTTTCTTTTCTAAAAAGAGAGCTTGATACAATAGGCCATGTGCGTCGGATGTACTAATTCCTTGACTCCGCCGTGACTGGAATGTAAATCGACGTTTATTAACCACGACTATTTTGTGCGAGGCTCTGCGACGTACACAGCTAGCTTTGTTGACCGAGGCCCAACTTTATTTTTGAACTTGCCTCAATCGTCATCCATTTCAGCTAGGGCGGGAAGGGATTCGCCACAGACGTAAAGTGTCCCGGTGCAGACGCAGCAGGGATAATGTGCAGTCCGTATGCAAGCCTCCGTCTGATGTTTTTGACAGGCGGAGGCGGAAAGAGATGATGCGGCCAATCTACAATGCCTGTCCCAACACACTCGGAGTGTATGAATGGATGGTCGCAGACGGATGGATGGATGCATGGACGGATGACGCGGGACGTGGGAGAGACACCACGCACAGCGGGCGGGTTCAGCTCTGCTTGACAACGCGTGTGTTGAGATGGGATGCATGTCTTGGTGGGTGGTGAGACATGACGGTAGGGTCCCTAGGGAAGTGCATGTCCCCGTAATCCGGCTTGTAAACTCGACAGAAAGTCTACAGGCTTACAGTCTTCCGCGCCAAAGAGGAGAGATGCAAGAAACGGAACATCTAAACCCCCCGAACCGCCAAAATGGGCGGAAGCTTGCGTGGAAAGGCAAGTTCCATCACGACCCTCGCCCACACACGCTCTTGAATCTACCTGTAGCTAGATTGAGACAAAGGGTAACCTCCATGCTGAAGATACTACGACTAACTTTTGCAACAGCCAAATTAACTTCGACCATCAAACGTTCGGCAATGAATCCCTCGATCAGCACCCGGATGCATGGGGCGTGCACCTCGGTCCAAGATGAGACAATGAGGGGGAAGGAAAGGCAGTATAGTGGGAATAAGCATGCCAATGGCAGGCAATGTAGGTAACTCAAAAAGAAAAAGCTTTGGCAACAGAATATGTAGAGCAGACTGGGCTGGCGTGCACATGTGTACAGTACATGGACAGGCAAGAATATTGTGGGAGCATACGCGGGGAAAGACTTGAAAGTGTATTGTAATTGGAAATCGGGCTGGCCGAGACTACGGAGTAGATGGCCGCCGGATTAGGACTCGGTGAGCGGGCCAGCGATGCCTATCTGGGGAGAGAGTGTCTCGGTGCTAAGTATAGGTGAGACAGGAATAAAAGGAGAATAGAGGCTCGCCGCCCCTTCCCCCCCCCCGGACCCCCCCGCCGCCCGGAAAAAGAAAGAAAGAAAAGGAGAGAGAGAAGTGAAAATAGAGAAACATGGATGACGATGAGATTGTGTAACAGAAAAAATAAAATTAGAAACAGAGAATACTACGCCAAATGCACTTCAGAGTGAAGAATTGTACGGAGTATGTACATGGAAATGCGTCATTCTCAGCTTTGCAAGGTCGCGTACATGAACGAGGTACCTGTCTCGTTTATGCAATTTCAGTAGTGAGAGAAGTACCACAACGCCACCTCTAGCCACATCGGCAGGCACAGCCTCTCTATTAGTGGGAAACGTGACATGGGCTGCCTCTAATGATGCACCTATCAGCATGTATTGGGCAGAAGGCCACCATGCCCAGCGCAAACCGTTGCGTATTTACACGGGGGTTTTGCATTCTCAGGAGCAAAGAATTAATTATTTTATGACGAATGATATGCTCCGAGGCCATAGCCGTGAGTGCCTTGATAAAGCCCCTGTTTTAATAGGTGAAAAATAAAAAATGGCCAAAGTATGTATGTAATGTACGAGTACGCCTCTACGTGCCTCGCCTTGGCAAAAGTTACCATGGCCTTGAATCCTACGAGAATCACACCATATGTACTCGTAATACTCGTACTACGAGATAGATTGGAGAGGAATCAAGGAGAATAGACTGATTGGGCAAATAAGCTAGCACAGCCCGGAAAATTCGCAAACCCAGCTCCTTGTGAAAAACGTGGCATCCCGCCCGCCCGCCTGCCTGCCCCCAGCCTTACGCCAAGAGCTGAAAGTCCGTGGTAGCGTGATGTGCGGTCTTTAGTGTTTCTATGTATATACGAAGGTAGGAAACTGTTGGAAACCTGTGTTGGGTGTAGGGGGCGTGCATGTTAAAAAAATAAAGTTCTTGTTGGCCATTTGTTTACCATTTGATTCGACGCTTTCTATTCGGATTTGTTTATTTTTATTTTTAATATATTAGGCAGGCCCTCACACTATCCCGTAGACACTGCATCTCGTACCATCTGCAGGACTGCGAATCTCCCCCACAGATCCCAAAAAAAAAAGAAGCAGGAAACCTTGTCGGAAAATTGCCCGGTTCACCTGGTTCCCGCATTTGGCAATTCGCCCTATTCGCCGACGCCGCAGCCGTCCGGGAGGTGTCTGGTACAAACTTTTTAACTTTTTGCTGCGCATTCATTCGTTTCGATGGTATAGCTGCTGTAATTTCGGGGAATTGTCTCTTCCAACCAAACTTGTGCATATGTTTCGCTCCTTTTTTTTCCCTTCGATTTTACCCGACGGCTTTCTGTTGCCTAATCATGCCGGTGGTCTACCATGCCATACCACACCATACCACACCATACCATAGCCCTCGCTACTACACCACCAGCTGAAGCCAACGTAGCTAGCATATACTCCGTAGGATTGGCTTTCATTTACCTCAACACTCTAATAGGGGTTGTGCAAAGCATGTTGACAAAAAAAAACAAAAAAAAGAAGTATGCTAAAAGCCGCTGCAACCACATCTGATTTTGCATTTGTTTTTTTTCTCTTTATTTTCCCGTCTGCAAAATTGACATCATGCCTTGTTCCTAGTACCACTAAACACCATCTACGTAGCATCCGGCATGCCCGTCCCCACGGCCGCCCTTCTCACTGCGCAAATTTAGCGTATCGTCGTGTTACCACAATCGTGCAGTAGCGTCGTTTTTTGCCATGTGGTTTTTGCTCCTTCGCCAATTAAGTTTTTTTCTTCTTCATTTCCTTTTAGTTTGCGTAGTTGCGTAACGGACTTGCTAGTCCGTCTACCTTTGTATTTTTAGTTTTATATCTTCTTAAACAAAGATGCTTGCGTTATCCAATAAGAACTCCATTTCCAGAAATCCCCAGTGACCGCCCTCAACATTTAGTAGCTAGACACTTTCTTCCAGCTCACCTAAACAAGACATTACTCACCCTTTCCAAGCTTCTGCTACGTCTTGTATCTTACGAGTAGCTTGACTACCGGGCATACGTAACTACCTACTAGTACTGTACTCGCTCGCACCTTTGCAGCTGACCATCATCCGGCGTGGAGCTAATCTCATCACCGGCTGGCAAAATGGCACTTGTCCTTTACCTTCTCAATCAGGTAATACCGTCCTCCATCCTCATCCCAACCCCCATCTCGGCGCCCAGAACAAAACAGACCCGCTAGTGCTCAGCTTGGTCTCCGTCAGCCGCCTGATGCGCTAGCTGTACAAATCACTTCGTATGTAGCTGCATCTGGCCTGTAAGCCTCATCCCAGAGCCCCGGACGGGCTCCGCTGCCATCTGTACACCCCATATTTCCTCAGCAAGTCAAGTCGCTCCCGTCTTGTGATTCTAGTCTGCCTACAAGTGAAATCCGCAGAGAATTGACACCTTGGCGTGTGACCTCGGCATCTTGGTTGCTATGAATCACCTCTTCAACGGCTAGGATCAATCGATCAGTTCCCCTCCGTCTCGGGCCATTCAGCATTCCGTGTATCAAAATAGCCAGTCTGAGGCTTACCACCCGCTCAAAAACTTCCTCCGTAGCCCGTACGAAGTACATGGCATCTCTCGTCCAGATCCGCGCCAATCAAAAACCTCCACAGCTTCAACAAACGCCCAGACCGAGATCCAGCTTAATAAAGCTGACTTGACCAAAAAAAAAAAAAGCCCACCAGTCACCACTGAAATCTCAAAAACCCACGAACTACGAATAGCCTTGCCCACCACCCCTCGCCATGCCACGCGACCGGCATGGGGTCGGTCGGGTCCATCAGCGCACGCACGCACCCACCGTCGCATTGGGCCCAGTTCGCCACTGCGCTAAAGGCTAAGGCGAGCATGCCATGTGCCTCCCCTGTCGTTGACGCCTCGTACAAGCCCAGCTCAGGGTTTCTCAGGCGCATGGAAGCGCGGGATACCCGATGCAAAAGGGCCCCCATCTCGTTAGATGACTGCTACAGGCGACGACATCGAGCGGATACCTTTTCCCCCTGTTGCCTGCCCCAAAAACTACGACTTGCGCCCTTGAATTATGCCGCAGTAGCACCAGCGATGATAAGCTTGCTGTTGTTTTAAAACCATGGAGCATAATCACCTGCCATGCAACGCGTAACGGGGCTGGGGGGGGGGGTCGTCGTCTCTAGCTTTGCATTGCATCTTTTGTCGGTAGCGCCGACCGTGGCCCACTGTAGTCGCAGGGCGGCTTGGCGGCGTCTGTCGCGAGATGGCGATAGCCGGATTCATAGCTGCGTTCACGACGAGTACTTTGTACGCCGACAAGCTAAGCTACAATTTTAGACTTCCAGCAAGACGTCAAAGTGCTTGCCAGCGCAAACCTTCCGTCATAGTCGGCTCGGTCGCTAGAGAGAACGGCGGATTTCGCCAGTTGCGGCCTGCGCTAGGTCCCAGAACGAGCATCTGGTCCGAAAGACTGGGACCTCCCCAAACTCTATCGGCAACATCGCCTCGTCTTTGGGCCTTGTTGGTCCAGATTTAACCTCAGTCACCGGTGACCGAGGGCCCTGGGGCACATGGCATACTCCGTCTAAATAAGCGGCTCGCTCTCCAGAGTAAATGTGACGAGGCCTCGTGGCAAACCACGCCTGCCAAGACAATATCGTCTTATTTTCTGCTGCCATGCTTGGAAGAGTACGAGTTACATTGAGGCTGGTGTAAGTTAGCGTTGGGGCTATTCAATGTACAGTTTTGCCAAGACTTTTTACAGGAGCAGCTGCGCTGCCCTTGCTTTTTCAGAGGCTTGGCCGCCATGGTTTATTACGTTGTGTTACGAGTACCTTTGGCGTGTCTTGCTTGCGTAAAGTTGGCTTGGCTGCGAGGGCTTTACTGTACTGAAGCCAGCATAAGACTCAAAAATGCTCGGGTTGTTCCATTTTACGCGCCCCCGCGCCTGAAGTTGAGACCGAGGGACTATTTGAGGCCGAAAGAGGGGAACGGGCAGTACTGGATGCCGAGAGTGTATGAGAGCCGCGTGGGAGGGGGTTTACTCGTAGGTCGGTGTCTCAAAGCTTGTTCCAGCTGCAACATCTTCTGTGCCGTCCCCTCGGCCGTTGCGGGCGCTCAAAACAGTTGCAACGAGGGACAATGTGTCACCAAGACATATGTATTAGACACCAGGCACTACTCGTTCTCGTAGACGCCAGACACCCATAATACACACTGCCCAAAAGGCTGGCGTGTTTCTGATTGTGGTGGCTTTTGCGGCGACGACATTCTCCTCCCCGAGCCGCTCGGCAGAGCTTGCGTGGATTGACGGAGAGGCGGATGTGTCACTTGTTTAGCGCAGTGTCTCTCTTCTAATTTCGGCAGCACAGTTGCGTCGTCGACAATAGATCAGAGACAAGACAAGACTCCAAGCTGTACAGTGGGTGGCATTTAGTATTTGCCCCCTGTTGCGTACACGACACTCAGCGCA
>NIWZ02000123.1:0-51501 GCA_002242745.2 Lecanicillium sp. LEC01 | reverse complement strand
AATTTTTTTTTTTTTTTTTTTTTTTTTTTTTCCGCGCACGGCCAAGATTATAGCAAAATCGGGATAGATACGACGCCGGCGCAAAGAATTTGAGTTAGTTGGCTGGGCGGTTGGAGGCATGCAGGCTTCCAGCAGTGCTAGACTCCGCAACTATTCTGTATTGGTAATTTTAGCTGTTACTACGTCCGACGTACACTAATTGCGTTCCGTCGGCCCCGCCAAAAATAACTTGTTCGCTAATTAGTAGGTATACATCGTACACGTTAGATGCGATATTGGAATCGGGCGTTTTGGCAACCAGTCCAAGTTCAAAAGAACCGTCCCTGCTTCTCTCCAAATGAATCCATGGCTATGGAGAGCAAATCGACAATCGACCAAAGTCACGAGGGTCGCCTCTGGAGAATATCCTCATCGGACCCTCCGTGCCCAAGAAAGAGCAAAAACCCCATTGCGCTGATCATGATTATCAGTGGGCTGCTCTTTGCCTCCGCCTTGTCCGCCGACAGAGGGACTGTTTAAAACAGCACGGTGTCGTTGGACTTGGTGGCCATCGCTAAACCTAACTAGGTATGGCCTTCAGTAGGGCGTTATTAGCGTTGACATTCCCTAGCGCACCGGTTCCCGGCTGTCACAGCATCAACTGACTGCTCCGTAGTAATAAAGGCTTTGACTCGTAGGATTCCTGCGAAAGCAGGCATGCCAACTTGTGAGGTCTTTATTTGTAGATTATGTCTATCGACTTTGGCTCGGGAGGTTACTGGTAGTCGTCAGGAATTTTCGAGTGGAATACAGCATTCTGTCACTATAGCCCTTGGGGAAGATCCAGCATTCCGAGGTAGTCGGCCAACTGTATGATTCGCGGCATGATGCACTACCACTTTGAGCCAACACAAAGAGCACACAAAGAGCACTGACAAACCCTTAGGATGTTACCGCACGCATGAATAATCGCAGATTATTCCACGGAATTGGTGCTTTGCCATTCACCTCTACGCAAGCGTCGGCTTCCGCGCACTGGAGTGTTACATACTCTGTGGATCGGGACGAAGTCCTGGGGCAAGGCTCGTGCATTGGCTTCAGGTTCAACACGAGGAACATGTCCACGGTTGGTCCCTTGACAGGTGGTGTGTGTGGCGTCCTGAACCTCGAGCCTGATGCCCATCTTTCCGATCCACAGCAAGTGGCGTGCTGGCCGATGGGGGTAAAGCGACGCCGTTTTTTTGCGGATTGCGAAGCCAACCCTGTCACCACTGGGCGCCTCAGCCGGCCACTCAAGCTTAAATCTGGGTCTCCATGGACTTTCCCACTGTCTGCCACTGTGCTCCACGGCAGTCCACTCCGGTAAGTGTACGGAGTAGCATGGGTGCAGTTCCTTTGTGGTGTTGCTGTACTGTAAGGACCTCGGCGTGCTCCATGCGAGTGCTCGTTGTCAATTCATTCACCAGTGGGAGATTTGGGCGCAAAGCGCTTTCTCATGTATTAGAATCAAGAGGACTTTGTAAGATATGGATGGCATGCTTGGCGGAAATATTAAGGAATTTACTCTCTGTGTGTCGCAGATCTTGTACGAGTAGCGTCACCGAGACCAAAGTCAAGACTCGTGTAAATTTACAAGCATGAAAAGGGAATTCGACCATACCAGCATCCACACCTAAATCCACATCCTTGTGGCGTGAACTTCCGTAAGGGCAGTCAGTCCCATTTCGAAGCAAAGGGACAAGTCTGTCATCTCCGGGAGACCACGTACCGACTGACTGGCACAGTCTCCAGTCTGTGCGTTATGGAACACTTGTGGAAGCACGCTCATCGTGCTTTCCCTTTTAGAAGTATACATCTGCACCCTTCATCGTGCCCGCACTTGGGTCTTCCACACGTTAAACGCTCTTGTTTCCATCGTGGAAGTGGCATGAGCCCTGCTCTGCGCCATAACCAGCTTTTTTACCTCGAAACGGTCTCACAATGGCGTCGCATAGAGAACTGGTAACGGACACAAACAAGTCTCCGCTAATCCAGATTTTATCATGGCTGTTTCTGGTCATTGTCGTTCTGTCTTGTGCAGCTAGGACGGGGACCAAGCTGCACATGGTCAAATCTCTCAAGGCTGAAGACTATATTGCCATTGCCGCATCGGTATGACATTTGCAAAGAAAGGAAATGTTTTCCTTTTCTTTTTCTTCCCCTTTGGCGCAGCTACTGACAAATACGGTAACTAATAGGTCGCTGCGTGTTGTCAATACATTATCCATGTTGTACAAGGCTACGATGGTCTAGGAAAGTCCAATAATGTGCTCAACGATGGGCAGATCCAGAACGTTTTAAAAGTTAGTAAACACCGCGGCCTGTATTTTAAAAGACTTTGTTAGAGAAAAGACTAATAAATTAATGCACAGGGCGAATATGCTGCCAACATCTTTTACATTGTCGGCTTGTTCCTGGCCAAAATCACACTGGCTATGATGATCATCAACATTGCGCAGCGAAGCCATAAGCGCATTATCCAAGGCATTGAAATATTTATCGCGCTATGGGCCGCCTCTGGTCTTTTTGTTGTACTTTTCCAATGTGAAGTATCTGCGCCGTGGGACTACATCTCCAAGACTTGCATTCAACGGGTAGGTTGAACGTGGTCATACCCTCGGCCTAAAGCTAATGCTTTGACAGTTTACATTCTGGACCTACTTCTCAACCGTGAACATTATCACCGACATCGCCCTCATTGCCATTATGGTCGAAAACGTCCGCCGAATCCAAACGACATGGGGAAAGAAAACGCTTGTCATCTGCGTCTTTGGTAGTCGCATTTTTGTGACGCCAGCCCTTATATGCCAAATATACTTCTCAAGCAAAGGACTGTCGTCTAGAGACCCGACTTTCGACATGTGGGAGCTCACAATCATCATGATGGTGGTGCAGGTCATGAGTATCCTGGCGATCTGCATCCCCAACCTCAAGCCTTTCTTGGACAGCTTGGAGTCTGGACAAATTCGAGTGGATGATCTGCGTCGACAAGGCAAGTCCAGCAGCGGCGGGTACAACAGCGACAAAAATGGCTACAAGAACTCTGCACAGAACAGCGGGGTGCGCAGCAATTCCAGGGGCCTTGTGTCGAATCGTGGCCGGGACCCCCTGGCCTCAAAGGCATCGCAGCGCAGCAAAATGTTTGAGATGGTGGATATGCCCAAGTCAAAAAAGGACCAGTCTTCTGCGAACAGCACGCAAAAGGATATTCACCAATCTGACGGAAATGTTGCGTGGGATGGCCAAAGCCACACAAGTCAGACAATTTTGATTCAACAGACCAAAACATGGCATGTCGACGTTGAGACCAGAGACAGTTCTGACTGAGCTGGAAAGGTCTCCGGGTCTTCCGCCTGATAGTTTCCACTCGGTGTATTATTCTTATCTCGATGCAGGTGGCTGAATTTGGTCTACAGTATGGGAGCGAAACAAAACGGAGAAAAAAAGCCAAATTAACCCTGCGCGCTGTCTTGTATATTCGGCTGCCGTGTATGTAGTGTTGGTTATAGTTACGAGTCACACACAATTAATCTGTTCCTGTTCGGGTTTCTCTTTCAACGATGCGTCTACTTCTCCGAACTGCTTCTCTTTTTTTTTTTTTTTTTTTTTTTTTTTTTTTTTTTTTTTTGTCTGGCTTTGTTATGAATGAATCAAATGCCTTTTAACGTAGCCATGAACGCTATGGCTGATATGATAGCTCGGTATGCGGACCGAAGGTCGGCAGCCAAAGGTGGCTGCGCTAAGACAAGCCCATTTGACCTGAACTTTAGCCCACTCGATAAGATCGAAAAACTTGTACGCTGGCTTGTTAAAAGGAAAGATGGGGTGTTCTCAGCTGTCTTGTATTTCAGCTCCCCAGTCCCGAGAAAAAAGCTTCCATTGCGGTAATTGATTGGCTGTAGGAAAATGGGCAGTGCTCAAAAGTGCTGTGGTGACTGCACCTAATTCTTGGACTCGCCAAGAATTTGACAGGCTTTTCTTTTTCGGCTAATTGGCGTGGCGCAACGGGTCCCGGCAAACAACTAAGAAAAAATCTCCGTCCACATATTAACGCACAAACTGTAGTGCAGCTACGACGTATGGTTGGTAACCTTACTAACTCGTACCAACCATGTTCTAGTCACTAGCTTGTTCCGCGGCCGGACTAGGTTTGAACTTCTTTCTCTAACGTCTGTGGAGTTGCAAGGGTAATTAGTCCTGCCGATTCGTTTTGGCTGCAAGTAATTATTCATGCCGCTGATTTAGGGAGTAGCACTCAATGCATACATCCTTGGCTAGGTTACAGGGGGGGAATCAGAGGCATTTGTGCTACAGACTGTACTCGTAGTCGGAGTCATTGCAGCCATTCTGCTCATACATCGGCCGAAGAGCCCGTAGCAAGCCGGACTTCATGTACATGGCGGAATTTTTCAGCGTCACTACGATTTGATATTAAACGACAAAGCTCCAGTCCACCATTCAACGCGGAAACCCCCCACCAAACCCCTGCCAATCGCAGCCCACACAGTACGGAAAGCTTTTGTGTACTCGCCATGAGTTCAAGAGCAGGTTCCAGTGCTGTGGTAGTTGAAGGTGGCGCTCTACTCGTACTCGTGGGCAAAAGTGGTCGGGTGGCGCACGAGATTGGTATGGATGCGCGGTTGAGGAGTTGACCAGGGCAGTTGTTCGGGTTTCTCCTTTTACGGCGTACTTGTAAATTTTTCTGGAGTGTTGCAGGCACCGTTGCTACCTCGCAGTCCACAGTCACAGGCTCAGGCGAGACGAGCTCCGTCAAAAGAGGAGACCTTCAAGAACCCAGCTGATGAGACCCCTTGTTCGCCACGCTCCCGAGCCAGGTGCTGTCGGCCTGCCGTCACGTTGCTCCCCATTTCTTCAACGGGACCCGGAGATGCAGGGGTCTCTTTTGGCATCGACTAGGTTTCTTTAGCCCGGGTTAAGATCCAGTAAAAGCACAGACTGGACAAGGCTCATTCTTCCTGGCGCAACAATGGCAACGCCGCCGGCAAACTAGGATGCTTGACTGCCACCTGGAGGACCGGTTTTTTTCTTTTCTTTCCAACGGGCGGGGCCGTAGTCTTATTAGTACGAGTAGACCGTCGAGTATATACTTACAGTCGCTCTTATTTAGTCCATGTTCGATCTTTCCGGTCCCCTCTTTCTTCCCAGTTCATCCACGTGTGTTGTTGGGGTCTCGCCGGATCTTCTGCCTCTGTGTTAATACTACTTATGTCAAATCTTCTCTACTTTCCTTTTTCTACTTAATATTTTAGTATCCGGACCTACTCTCTCTGGCTCATCTACCTCTTCGTGGCAACTGGTCTTGCACGAGATAGTTTGGTGAGAGACTCTTGATAAGCCATCATGTCTGCTGAGCGCGCCCATGAACTTGGCAATTTGGCTACGGCCAAGGCCAGTGCTCCTCGTGTCACTGAGGAACCTAGCAGCATTCATGGTGAGGGTAAACCTAACCGCGAATATGATGATAACCAGGCACTCGCCCGTTTGGGCAAGAAGTCCGTCCTGAGGGTAAGTTCGGCACTGTTTATTTGAGCGGATTCAATTACTGCCTATGCCGCAAAGTGGCGAGTTGGCCACTTACAGTTTGCTAATTTGGCCATGAACAGCGCAATTTTGGTTTCATGTCGATCCTCGGTTTCTCCTGCACAATTCTCATTACATGGGAAGCTACGCTCGTTCTGTCGGCGCAAGGTCTGGCCAACGGTGGCCAGGCCGGTGTCATTTACGGTTATATCATTGTCTGGCTTGGTAACATCTCCGTCTTTACTACTCTGTCCGAATTGGCTTCCATGGCCCCGACATCCGGTGGTCAATATCACTGGGTCGCCATGCTTGCGCCGCGAAGCTGCTCCAAGTTTCTCAGCTATATCACAGGGTGGCTTGCCGTTGGTGGTTGGCAAGGTTCCGTTGCCTCTTCTGGATATCTCACGGGCGGTATGATCCAGGGCATGATTGCCATGACGCACCCCGACAGCTATAAACCCGAACCTTACCAAGGCACGCTGCTGTTCTGGGCCATCATCTTCTTTGCGGTCTTTATCAACGCCGTTGTTAGCTCCGCGCTGCCCAAGTTTGAAGGTCTAATCTTGATTCTCCACGTCCTCGGCTTCTTTGCTATCCTTATTCCCATGGTTAGCCTTGCCGACCATGCCGACCCTTATGTCGTCTTCACCACCTTCCAAAATAATGGAGGCTGGTCCTCGCAGGGTCTTTCTTTCATGGCTGGTCTGATTGGTAACGTTTTCGCTTTCGTCGGAGTCGATGCCGCTTTCCACATGTCCGAGGAAACCCAGAATCCAGGTGTCGCCGTTCCTACATCCATCTTCCTCAGCATGCTCATCAACGGTACAACTGGCTTCGCTATGACACTTGCTGTTCTGTTCTGCATCAGCAGCCCAGAGCAGCTGGCAGGTATTCTGGAATCTAAAACCGGTTTCGCGCACATGCAGCTCTTCCTTGACTCGACCGGCAGTGTTGCAGGCTCCACCGTCATGGCTGCCATCATCACGATCCTCGGTGCTTGCGCCACTGTCGGTATGCTTGCCTCGACCTCTCGCGTCTTCTGGTCGTTTGCCCGAGACCGTGGTCTGCCTTTCTGGCGCACGCTCTCTCAGGTTGACTCCCGAACTACAATCCCTCTCTGGGCTATTGCGTGCACTACTGTCATTTCTTGCCTTCTCGCTCTCATTAACCTGGGCTCCGACACGGCTCTTAACGCCATCATCTCGCTTTCCATCTCTTGCTTGTATCTCTCTTACCTCATCTGCGCCGGATTGCTGCTGTACCGCCGCTGCACTCACGGCTTCAAGATGCCTGAGGTCTCCGAGCATCCTGCCCTCGCCAACACCAGTGGCGCTGACCTTGTTTGGGGCCCATGGCACTTGCCCGGCGCTCTGGGCATTGCCAACAACATCTTCACCTGCATCTACCTCATTATTATTTTCATTTTCAGCTTCTTCCCTCCCATGGCGAACCCTGATGCCAAGAACATGAACTACGCCTCTCTCATGACTGGATTTGTTCTGCTGTTTAGCATTGTGTACTACGCCGTCTGGGCCCGCAAGGAGTACGAGGGCCCAATTGTCGAGGTTGTGGAAGATGAAAACTAGATATCGAAGACTTTTTGTCTTTCTTTTAATTAGCTGATACGGACAGTTCAATTTGGAGCGAGCCAGTCATACTACATCTGTACGATTTCTGGGGGGGTTTGTTTATAACATAATAGAAATTACATATTCAATGAACGCCTATAGTTCCCCTATATGTTAATCTTGCAGGTTCTATGTCCCTCAACGACAGGGCTCGTATTCCATCGCGTGCACATGTACCCGTTACCTTTGTTCACTCACTTTAGCTACACCAAAAACGAAGGCAAATGAGCTCGATTTGCGTTCGTAGCCTTGTTACGCCTTTTACACATGTATCAAGCTCTTTAATTGAAACGGCTTTCTGCAAGGTCACCAGAGTGATTTAAAGTTATGGGGTAATTGAAACGGGAGCGCTATAAAGTAGGCTGTGATGCACGTAAGACTTTAGCTTCACTGCCGAGACTTGCGATAAATCGGGCTATTTAAAGGACCAATGACTTCTGATCCTAAGCGTTGAACCTCGCCGCTAGTTCAAACATATAAGGTACTAACGAGAGAAACGGTTTAACAGATATGATAGGGTGAACGCCACTGGCCGTTATGGAACCTCGTGATACAGTCAGTGGCATATGCCAAGCAGTGAAAAATGAGAGCCTTGTTGATGATGCCAAGTTCACACCAGAGTTGTTGCACCGACAAGTCTTTGGGAGAATGTATATAAAGCTTCCAGGGTCTGCATTGATGGCATGGACTGTTCTCAACAGATCATAACCTCATTTATTTGGACACGAAGACCTCACGCATCGTTTTCGACACTCAAGATCTTATTTTCAACATGAAGACATTTAGTTTTGCAGCTCTTTTGGGTCTTGCAACTGAGGCAAGCTTAACCAAGAAATCCCCATATGCACGCCTACTGACCACATGCACCAGAGCTTTACAATGGCAGGTGATGTCTCGACCACATCTGACAATGGGCTAGCCGTGGGCATTGAAAATGCTGTTGATATGGAATTTTTCGGTCCCGCATTCATTGGCGGCCCGAACATTACCATCAGTGGCACTGCGGATAAAATTTATCATGAGCTACGTCAATCAACCCAGTTTACAACGCATGGGACTTTTCTGAATACCAGGAGAAAATGGCAATTCTGGGCATTACTCGCGGCATGCGCGTACCAGGTGGTAAAAAGAGCTCGTCCTTGAAGAAACGCGGTTGGGTATGTGCAATATACCCGCCATAATCAACACCAAACCACTAGAGCGCTACTAATTGGGATTAGATAAACTGCAACCCTGCCGGGGGTGTAGTTGGCAATGTTGGAATGCAATTTACCGAGGGTTACATATACCTGAGCGAACTTAATGGCTACTGTAAGGCCCCGACAGGCTGGGGCGGATGTGCCCGAGTCAGCTGTTCTCACAACTGCGGCATCTTTCTCTGCAACGATGTCAGTGCCCCTAAATTTGGACCTTTTCCTGCATTTTTAGCCATTACCGGCTCGATACTGACTAATTTGTACGAATTCAGACCGACTTTGAAATATCTGTCTGGTGCGGAAACCTTGCTGGCGATTATGTCGATATTGTCAAGGAGTGCGGCCGCGAATGGCATGATTGGGTGGTCAGTGCACAGGGACAAGTATTCCGCGATGGCCCCCCGACTTGGAACACAATTTTGAAGTCACAAAGCTGTTAAAAACTTCGTGAATGATACTCAACGATGAAAGGCTCCATTGGACGTGGCAGCTATGGCACAGTTAAGCGAATCCAGCAAAGCTACTACTACAGCTGGAAAGAAATGAGACTTATAGTATTAATCATCTGTATCTCTGCGGGCAACTTTCCACCCAACGTGTCCCATAAATTCAATCAAAGCTTCTGAAATATTCGAGTAGAGTCTTACTATAATCCGGTGGAGAATGGAAACTGTTTTGAGCAGGTCGTTGGCCTGTGACAATGTCTCGAGTCGCAAAGTTGGGGTCGTTCGGCGAAAGCCACAAAATATTTCACTGTGGACGTAAAGTCCCAACTTGGTAAGACTGTCGCACTTGTTTTGAACAAGGTGCAAAGGTCGCAATCCTGATTCGCTGAGTGTAATCCTTTCTGGCTCAGTCCATGTCGTCGTCGTCTTTGCTCGTACTACAGTATCATTTCACTTACAACCCCACGTTTTAAACTGCAAGTGCGGGGAAATCGTCTTCTCGGTCCGACATCCCCGCACCAGCCAACGCCATAGTTGCAGGCTCATAAGCCGTTTAGACTTGAAGCACGAGGATGTCTGCCACTGTTACTCAACCCATTTAGCCATCCCCAGATCATAAATTGATGTCATCAGTTGTGTCTATTTAATCACACCAGCATACTGACCTTACCGTGCTGATCCGCGCTCATCCATTCACACCCCTATTATTCCCTAACGGCAACTCCTTGACCGGGCGAAGGGCTCGACGTTTTCCGAGCGATATCATCTTGAAACCTCTAAGCTTTCTGCCATAGCCCGTTGATTTGACTTATCGCATAACGCTTTTGATATGGGTGACGTTAGACACCTCGCACCAAGTAGCTCGATTGTCGGTGGCCAAAATGGCGACAGGTACCGGTTTACTCTTCTGACCGATGGCTTAATCCGATACGAGTGGGCCCCAGATGGCAAATTTGAAGACCGTCCATCAGCGTTTGCTGCTACTCGTGAGAAGACCACAGTTCCCGACTATAGGCTCGTCAACACTGCTTCTCAGTTAGAGATCTTCACCGACCGCTTCCATCTCACATACAACAAGAAAGATTTCAGCCCCGAGGGCCTCTTTGTTCGCGTGTACGGCCATTTGGGCTCGACCTGGAGATTTGGTGAAGAATTTGAAACGCTTGGAGGCACCTACCGTACACTGGATGGTGTTGATGGCAGAATCGGGCTTGAACCCGGTGTCGCTTCACAGAAAGGATTTGCAAATATTCATGATGATACCATGCTCTTCACTAAAGATGGATTCGTGGCGCAGCGAAAGATTGGTGAAGGACGAGTGGACTCCTACCTGTTCTGCTATGGACATGATTATCGCGAGGCGGTAAAGGCCCTGTACCGCGTTTCGGGTCCTCAGCCACTCCTCCCCCGCTGGACGTTGGGTAACTGGTGGTCTCGCTATTACGAGTACACCGCAGATTCTTACCTGGAACTGATGGATACTTTTATCGAAAACGAAATCCCATTGACAGTCGGCGTCATTGACATGGACTGGCATTATGTCAAAGACCCCAGAGTTGCTGCTGCTCGAGCCTCGGGCTGGACCGGCTATACATGGGATCCTGCATTCTTCCCTGAGCCAAAAAAGTTTGTCTCTGAGCTGCATAAACGCAAGATCAAGACTTCGTTGAACGAGCACCCCGCGGATGGCATCGCCTGCTACGAAGACATGTACGAACCAATGGCAAAGGCGCTCAACTTTGATACCTCGCACAAAGACCCGATTCCATTCAACATTACCGATCCCGACTTTCTCAAAGCATACTTTGGTATTGTCCTCAAGCATATTGATGAAGATGGTGTTGACTTTTGGTGGACGGACTGGCAGCAGGGAACTCACTCATCAATACGCGGCGTTGACCCCCTCTGGGTCCTGAACCACTTTCACTTCCGCCACAACGCCCAGCTTCAGGCGAAGAGAAAAGCTTCGGAGAGGAGCCACCCTATGATCTTCTCACGCTACGCTGGACCTGGCAGCCACCGGTATCCGGTTGGTTTCTCTGGCGACACGGTCACATCGTGGGAGTCGCTTGCCTTTCAGCCCGAGTTCACCGTAACAGCGAGTAACATTGGATATGGCTGGTGGTCGAATGATATCGGCGGCCATATGCGCGGGGTCAGAGATGATGACCTAACCGCCAGATGGGTCCAACTCGGTGTCTTATCGCCCATCATGAGACTTCATTCCACGAAGAATAGATGGGTGTGTAAGGAACCCTGGAAACTTTCAACCGGCTCAGGACAAGGTCCTCAGGATGTGGTTATAAAGTTTATGCGCCTTCGTCACCGTCTTATCCCGTACTTGCACACGATGAATCTTCGCGCTGCTGAAGACGGTGAGCCGCTAATGCAGCCCATGTATTGGGAATATCCTGAGCGCGAGGAGGCTTACGAGGTGCCAAACCAATACTACTTTGGCTCCGAGATGATTGCAGCACCGATTACGTCGCCACAGAACAGGGCTACAAAGACTGGCAAAGTGCGCGCCTGGCTCCCACCTGGAACCTGGGTCGACTTCTTCACTGGCGTTGTATACGATGGCAACCGCACCATGTGGCTTAGCCGAACTTTGGATAAAGTGCCGTTGCTTCTCAGGCAAGGAGCCATAGTGCCGCTAGACGCAGCCGAGAAGCCCGGAAACGGCGCAGCGAATCCACTTGGTTTTGAGATTGTTACTGTGGTGGGTGCCGATGGCTCTTTCGACTTGGTTGAAGAAGACGAGAGCCATGATGGTCCTGACGTACGCTGGATCAAGATTCCCATCCGGTACAATCAGCGCGAGGGCATCTTGAGGATTGGACCTAACCCTGGCGGCGAATTATCGTATTCCCGAACATTGTCTGTGCGGCTCTTGGGCATGAAATCGGGAGATTTATCTGTACTGAAGCTAAAGAAGGGTGACTCGCACGCAGATGTGTCTGTCAAGTCTGATGACGGTAGCATAGTGGTGCATCTCGGCCATATTGCACCTGGTGACTCGGCGATTGTATACTTGGGTCCTAACCCACGGTTGGCAGTCAATGACCCCGAGGCATTGATCTACCCAATACTGTATGACGCGCAGGTTGGAATACATCTCAAGGAACAAATTGACGAAATTATTCGGCCAAGGGATGTACCCATGTCCATTCGGGCAACGCAGGTTGAGGCTTTGGAGATGGACCCGGAATTGAAGCTCATTCTGCATGAGTTTCTGCAGGCTGATTGCCGTTCTTGATGATCTTGAGTCGTAATATAATGCCGTGGTTGTTTTACATATTTTACCTTAATCAAATCAAATCGTCTCTTTTTCTGGGAATATTCTAGATTTGGATTCACTGGTGTAAGCTGGGTTCGTCCAAAGGCGCCACTGTTTTGCGGCTCCACCACGAGTCAAACGTGGCTACTGATTTCCGGCTTGCCCATCATCCATCACGCCCTCAACATCTCAACTCCTCGACGTCGCATCACACACATCGGCGGGCACGAAACCACCGTGCGCAGCCGAGCCGAGCCCAAAATGCGATTCTCTGCGCTCACCTCAGCGCTCTGCGCCGCCGCAACGCTCGTCATCGCGACGCCTCGCACCGCCCAAGTCTACATCCAGCCAATCGAGTCGGCCTCGCACGGCAGCAGCACGGACAAGCCAAGCCCGCTCGCCGAAGTAGCATACGACATGGCCGCGCTGTCAACATCGTCAATTGTATCCTACGAAGCGCCCGACCTGGCGCCCGAGACGCGCACGGTGCGGATTGGCATCTACGACCACAAGTCCAAGTCGTGGGTTTCCAGCACAACGGTAGCGTCCGTGGACAACTTTAGCAAGGGATACTCGCCAAACATTATTCTCAACGTCGATGCGCGCGGTGACGTGATTAGTGCTGCGTGCAAGGGCGTTGCCATTGATGCTGGACAGACCAGAGATTTTGGCCCGCAGGCTGTTGTGCTGCCAGAGGCTAGAGGGAAGCAGCCCGAGTTGAATAAGCCGGTTGTGCTGTCGCCTGAGGGCAGGAAGGTCCCTGAGGAGCAGGAGAAGACATTTTTGCAAAAGTAAGGCACACCCATCGGGTGTAATGATGAGCTCTTTGATCAGGTTGATGCTAACTTTTGATATCTCTACAGGTACTGGTGGATGATTGGCATTGCCGTGTTTGTCCTCATCAGCGGCGGCGGTGGCTCTGAGAAATAGTTTATTCAAGCTTGTACTATAGATGTTTGGAATAGAAAAAGACTACAGCTGAAGCTTTACTTTTAGTTCTCCAGCGTTCAGTTCGATTCGTTACGCGTTAAAATGGGCGACATGATGGCCACTCATCAACGACTGATCCCGCCAGTCATCTGCATCATTCGTCTCTGAGATGGGTTTGCTTCGGATAGTCTACAGAACCAAAGGGATAGCCATGACCTTGGATAACCTTTTAGCTACCGCTCTTGCAAGTCGACGATCTTTCCTCCTCTTGCGCGGGCAGCCAAGTAGTGAACGAACCCATCACGTGCAGCTGGAGCTTTGTGTCGCAGCCGACACCCGCAGAGGACTAGCGCCGTTGCTACGTAGCGGGTGGGACACGGCACCCCGCCCAAACAGAGCTAACGGCAGGAACTGGTCCCAGTGGTTCCAGTGGTTGTGCTTTTTCCCAGCGGGACAGTCGCATTGTTTTAAAAGGCCATGCGCGGCGCTTACTAGCAAGAGCTCAGGTTGAGCTCAACCCACTCTCTCTCTCCCGCAACCCTTCCTTTTCTGCTCTTCAATTGCTCGCTGCAGTTGCTTTATTACGCAAAATCAACGTCCTCCTCTCGACTCGACCTGCTATAAATCTCAAAGATGTCTGGAAACGGCGCAACTCTCCCTCAGGACTCGGCAGCCACCGACTCTGGCTTCACTGAAGTCAAGGGCAAGGGCAAGGCTCCCACTGGGGAGGTGCGCGAGGCCGCCATGGACGAAGACGACGATGATGATGATGACGAGGATGATGATGAGGATGAAGAGGATGAGGGCGAAGCCGAGGTGAGTTTCGTCTCTACGCACTTTTAGTATCATTTGGGGGGGCAGGACACGCGACTAACGGCTGCTCCTTACTCTAGAACACCGGAGGCGACGACGAAGACGGCATGGAGGAAATTGACCTTGACAACATTGTAGAAGGTGGCCGTCGTACTCGCGGCGCAAAGATTGACTTTGCCAAGGCTGCTGAGGAGAATCCCGCCGACGAGGAGGACGAAGACGACGATGACGACTTTGAGCCCCCTCAAGACACCGAGATGTCTGGTTAAGCCGAGCAGTCGAAGCAGGAAGTGAAGCTATGGGCTTTAACGTGCAGTTTCACCCTTTTGCAGGGCGTTCAGTCGCATGGCTATTATGCGCGGGACCCGTTTGCCGGCGTCACATTCATCAGGCGCGGATTTGTATTACTTGGGAAAAGCAATAAATAAGGCAGCCATGGCTTGGTTCGAGAAGGCCAGATTACCATGGCGCGACATGATAGATATGGATATATGTGAAAATGCATTGGCTATTGATTTGTTACGACTTTACTTTGTTGCGTGAAGATGTTGAGCGCGGTTCAGTAATGACCGTTTGCACCTGCGTTTGTTTTCGCCGTTTACAAGGTGCCAGCACTTGCCCTCAGCCTAACATCACCTTCAGGGTGACTTACCGGCTGCGGTTTTCTTGGGCAGTACTAGTATTGTGCTAACAGTCAACTCCATACTTGGTAATAGACAAGTCCGCCGTCTATTGGCCTCAGCTCTAATATCGCGTCCCTTAATATCACACCTTTCGGTCCGTCTAACGCAATGCCTCAGAAGCAACACAAGAAGTGTAAACGCAACCCACACCGCTCGTTCAAGCCCTTTCCCGAAAAAGGACCGCGATTCGATGGCGACCCCGAGGATAATCGGCCCATTACACAGCACCTGGCTACGGTGATGAGCCTGCTTGGGGATCACAAACCTCGGAAATGGGGATTTACAATCATACGCACGCACTATGACGACGACAAGCAATTTGGACGCGCAGTTTGGCAGTTGTACGACGCTGTCTGTGCATACAGCGATGCAGAGCAGCAGAGCGTGCGAGACCAGCTACGGATAGTCAACGCGACTAGGGGTGCAGAGAAAAACCCCGTACCACTCCAGGTCGATACGAGTATGAATCGAGAGTTTCTTTCCAGTTTTGAAAATGATGTGATGCAGAATCGGAGACGGCTAAAGGGGGCTTCTGTCGATTCTGCCCGTGAGCAGTTTCGGGACTGGATTGTGGCCAAGCACGGCAATGCAAGTGGGAGTAATATGCGCTACGTATTTGCGATTTTGATGGACAAGGAAACCATGAACAACTTGGATAAGTGCAGAAAGAAACAGCGTGAAGCATCTCACGGCACGGATAGACAGACGCCAATGCCTTGGGTCAAGGTTCTGGATTCGGCCTCGGACGTGGCAGAGCCATATCGTGTCAATCTGTACGGCGATTTCAACATTGTTCAATATTGGTTTGATCGCAGTCTTCTTTTGCGTTGGCCGTCTATGTATTTGCGAAGGGCTGACGGCGATGCGAATGTTTTATTTTACGGCATTGTTCAACAGGCTGAAGAAGCTGGATCTGACGCTCTGCATCAGAGAACCAAGAATATATTGGCCAAGATGGAACAATAGACCAAGCAGATTAGATTTTTGGAATTCCTCTTGTCAATGTTTATTTTCTTCTTCTTTTTCTTTTTCTTCTTCCTTTTTTTTTTTTTTTTTTTTTTTTTTTTTTTTTTTTTTTTTTTTTCAACCTCGCTTTTCACTATCAAAGGCCCAACAATTTAGATAAAAACAAGCTTTTGTTAAACTTACACTCGATTGCCTCCCACGTCACATGCCTGCCAGAAACGCCACCCGAAGGTGACAGCGCCGAAGCCCACTGGTCCGCCTTGCCGGAAGACCACCTATGCCGTTAGGAGAGGGGGGCCAGCCCAATAGCCGCCATTTTATTAACAGGAAAAAAAAAATAATAGCTTTCTCCAAGATCCATTAATAAAAGGGGTGTAAATCAAGGAACGAACGACCTACCCTGGCATCGCCATAAAAATTTAAAGCTGCTCCTTTTCGCTATAATTACTTTTCCTGTGAGCTTTGTTATTACTGCCTTTTTTATCAGCAAACCCCCATCGACAAAAAGGACGTCGTGTTGCCTTGACATTTGAAGAGTCTTGGCTTCATCATAGCGACAGGGGACACTTGTACCTACAACTACCATGTCGCAAAGGTACGTGCAAACCATTCGACGCTTCGAAATCACAGACTGGCTGCGAGCGGCATATTCGTCGGCGCAAATCACTCGAATCAGCAAGGCTCGCAGGGAGGACGAAAACTGACACGAGGCTAACAACGCACCCTTCAAACGAAACAGATTCGGAGCGTCGTCGCTCCATCAGCGCGATTCGCGCAGCGCTCTCTTCGAGGGCTATACGGGCGGCGACCAGTCACGACGAGGCGGCGGTAGTCCAGCAGGCGGATACGGATACAATAGCTACAGCGGCCACTCGACACCAAACAACACCAATAGCTTCGGGCCGTCGTCGTCAGCGGGCGGCGGCGCGGGAGCATTCCGATCAGCGACGCCGAATCGCAAGGGCCAGTATAGCGATGCGGTGCTCAATGAGCTCGAGAGCCAGAATGATGCGCAGGTGGAGGGCATCATGGGCAAAGTGCGCACACTGAAAGATGTGAGTTACTTTTTTTTTTTTTTTTTTGCTTCCCGTGAATCCCTGCTTTCCTTACCGTAGGGGATAGGCATGGGGCATGTTTAAGAAAAGGGGTCTGTCCATCGGAAAAAGAAGCTGACGCATATCCAGATGACGGTAGCGATTGGAGACGAAATCCGCGACTCGTCAGCCCTAGCGGAAAAGATGAATGATACCTTTGACCAGACGCGGCTAAAGCTACGAGGAACAATGAACCGAATGCTCGTCATGGCTCAGCGCTCGGGCATTCCGTGGAAGGTATGGCTGGCTTTCTTTGCGGCAGTCATCTTCATCTTTACGTATGTCTGGTTGTTTTAAAACCCCCCATCGAAACAAAAACAACAAGAAATTGGACACGACCGATATATTAAAACAGACGAAACTATCAAAAGGGATGGTGGGTTAATAGACGCGGCAACGTCGGAGGGGGGAATGACTATGGGTTGTATTATACGGTGAAGCTTTGACGTTTCTTTTTGCATTACCTGCGTGGTCGGCGTTTTACGGTTCTTGGTATACCTTTATTCGTGCGTTTTGTGCTTGAATGAGGGTACAAATACAATACACTTTTGCAGTGGTACTTTATAGTCTTGTGATGCGTTTGGCCGTCTTGGCCGGCGAGGCAGACACACTTAATGACCTGGACGGATAATTTTCCTGGTATATACTAATATTATTGAATTCAATAAGAGCGTTTCTTCATGAGTGTCGTGCATGTTGTACAGAAAAGCTTACTACATGTATCAGTAAGACCATTTCTTCATCAGTGTCATTCCTGTTGTACAGCAAAGCGTCTTACAGCAAGCTCGTCTACCAGGTATCATATACATTATCGCAACAGCGTCAACCACGCCGACTCCACCGACCTTGTGCGGGACTGCTATCCATAAAGCTGCTCTCATCCTGTGACAAGAACGCACTGAGGTCCATACTTGACCGCGGTGCTGAGCCAGCCCCTGTACTTCGTCTATTCCGAGCTCGCATTGTAGGCGATTGCGGCGGACCAAGCGGAGCAGCTCGTGGCGCGAAGCCTACGTCGCCGTCGTCTGAAGACTGCTCCTCCTCCTCGCTAGACAGGTCTGCTTCCGAG
This sequence comes from Lecanicillium sp. LEC01, assembly GCA_002242745.2. Taxonomy (NCBI): domain Eukaryota; kingdom Fungi; phylum Ascomycota; class Sordariomycetes; order Hypocreales; family Cordycipitaceae; genus Lecanicillium; species Lecanicillium sp. LEC01. The sequence continues at coordinate 33,840 of NIWZ02000123.1, read as the reverse complement.
TCCGTATGCTCGTAGCCGCCGGCATCAGCCTCGGGAATATCGTCATCCAGGTCAGCGTCCATGCCCAAATCCGCGTCGTCTATTTGCTCATGGTCGACAATGCCGTCTTGGCCAAAGTCTTCCTCCGCGAGCATGTGTCCACGATCCTCCTCGTTCAATTCCTCTGCACCGCCGTACATGTCGTCTCCGTCCGGATCTCCACGGACGAGGGCTTCACGAAACGCGTCGTCCGTCATGCGCATACGCGCCGTCATTAGATCATTGCGTCGTTCCTCTCGCAGCGCAGCCTCAATGGCATCGTCATCTGGTCCCACCGCCTCATTATTTCCTTCTTCGTCATCATCATCATCAACTTCTTCGTCATCGCTGTCGCCACCAAGAGCAAAGTCATCGTCTGCGTCGGGAATCTCGTCATCTAGATCCTGCGCGCCATCGAGCTGCACATCATCCATGCCATCCTCCTCCTCTGCTCCAGCAGCCTCCGCCTCAGCCTCCGCAAGGTCTTGCGCCAGTTGTTCGCGTCGCATAGCTTCCTGATGTTCCTCCTGCTCGCGCTTCTCCTCGCGCATCTGGTGCAGCGTCTTGGGGACGCCTGGTGGCTTGATCCAGCCGCTGCCGTAGTTCTGCACATTCATGCGTCGTCGTTGGGCATATGTTTCATCGGCGGCTAGACGAGCTAGGGCGGTGCGTTCGATGGCTTGCCCGCGCTGTCGCGAGTGGTGGTTTGCATTGTGTCCATTGCTGGCGGGTTCGGATAAAAGGTGGTCAGGAAGGCCGGGCAAGACCGTAGGACTCCGAGACGACGTGTACCATAATGAATGCGACTAGAACGACAGTTAGCTTGCGAGAAGACTGCCGTGGCTATACGAAGCTACGCACATCTCGCGGCGTGAAATCTGGCAACGCCGTGAACATTTTCGATGAGAGGGCGCTTGAGAGAGCAGCTCCGTTACTTGGAGCCGAGCTCGAAAGGTGTTGGAGGAGCTGACTGTTTTGGTTGCGCAAAGTAAACAGGTCGCTGCGGGGCACCACAATGGCTGTAATTCGAACCTACCCTACAGCGGAGTTCAAAAATTTGGATACTTGCATGGCCCATGAGGACCCTCTACGGTACAAAGGAAATTGTAATTAAATAATTACGTTGTTATTTATTCATTCCCTGATGTAATTTTCAAAGCAGTGCCGGAAAACTGCAACGGTCTTTCTGTTTCGGCCGTTTATTTATCTCTAGCAATTACATACATACACATGAAGACATCGCGGTCGCCAACAATCACTAACAGCATTTCAAGATTGCCTACAAAGGCCAAAAACTCCATCTTGCAACATCTTCTCTGTCACATTGAAAAGCCTCACTGACGTCAGTTGCGCCGCAGAATATATAATGTTACCTTGACAAAAAACCCCCGTTAGCTCCGTCCGAGTCATGCCATTGGATCACCACTTAAGTAATGGTCCAGTTCACAGGCTTGGCATGGCACAACAGCCTCAGTTTACATTAACAGAGGCAGGGGTCCTAGTCTGAGGGTCGAGTTTGAACTAGCAGTCCAAAATCATATGGACCGTCAGATATCTTCGCATTTCTCAGTCCGTATCCGACCCGGGTCCGGAGCATTCATTTACCGTGTTGGCCAGCAGCCACCGCTTACAACGAGGCCTCCAAATGAAGGCAACAACACCATCAGTGACAGCCGCCACTGTCGATAGCTCAAGCCCCCGGGGTACCCGCGCCAGTCGTTGCCTAGAAGCGGGACCTTCCTTGTTGGTAATTGCGGCTTGAAAGCAAGGGTATATAGAGCAAAATAGCGTCCCCCCAACCCCTACGGCTGTTCAACGGCCATCACAATCAACAGCTAGCAATACAACCACGGCTTCCCCGCGTGGCTCATGGCCAGGCAGCTTGGCCCCTTGGCAAAAGTCAGCCCCCGTAAGGTGAGGGCGAATGCTACTAGACGACCGCCTTGTCCCTTCACAAACTTCGGTTAGCCAAGCCAGACTCCGAATAGCGAATATTCTCCCGAAAGTCGAAAAAACGCCATTCTTCAGCCTCAGCCATTCAGACAATGTTGAATTAAGCTCGCAAGCTGGCGCTGAGCAGCCATTTTTGCAGCCACATGGGGCCTCGACCAGAGCTGGTTTTTTTCTGCCTCACACCCATTTTTTCTCACTAGGAACGCCATCTTATTTAGCTTCGCCAGTAGTAGAGAGCCAAGACTTAAAGCCAAGATGCGCGTGGCGCTGGAGCAGCCAACAGCCAAGATGCCAGCCCGGCCCAAGTACAGGACCGGCCGTGCCATGCCACGCCCAGCCTTTCCCCCTGTCTTTTCAATCTTGTCCGCCCTTCTTTTTTCGTCTTGAACGTTTTTTTCTTCTCTTACCCTTTTTCCTTACGATTGAAAAGGGCTGTTTCACCTTTACATGTATTGCAGTCTCATCCTGAATGATACCCTTCTTAACACCCCAAGATGAATTCAGACGAGGAAAAACACCACAAAGTCGCCCCTGCTGATGTCGACGTTGCCGATTTTGACGGGAATGAAGTCGGCACAGATGCTCACATGGGCCACCTGCACCGCAGGCTGAACAACCGTCAAATCCAGCTTATTGCCGCAGGTGGTTCGATTGGTACCGCACTCTTCATCAGCATTGGTGGTGGCCTTGCCAGGGGTGGCCCTGCAAGTCTTTTAGTTGCGTACACTCTGTATACTTGCATTTTGGCCATGGTCAATAACTCCATTAGCGAAATGAGTACGTATATGCCCGTTGCAGGTGGCTTTGTGCGCTTAGCAGGCAACTGGGTGGACGACGCTCTTGGTTTTGTCGCTGGTTGGAACTTCTTTCTCTATGAAGCGTTCCTGATCCCTTTCGAAATCACGGCCATTAATTTGGTCCTGTCGTTTTGGCATGAAGGAATTACTAAGCCAGGCCCTACGGCGGGCATTTGCGCCGCCGTCATTATCCTCTATGGGTAAGTACATTATGGCAACTCTTTTACCGTCACCCTTGTCTTTGACTTTATGTTCTAATACGGTTTATAGTCTTATCAACGTCGTCGCCGTTAGAGGCTACGGAGAGGCTGAGTTCTGGCTGTCTGGTGGAAAGCTGATCCTCATCTTCATCCTGTTCGCCTTTACTCTCGTCACTATGTGTGGAGGAAACCCCCAGGGCGACGCTTATGGTTTCCGGCACTTTTCCACACCAAGCGCCTTTGCCGAATACTTGTCCACCGGCCCACTGGGACGCTTCGAAGGCTTCCTCGCTGCTCTGTTCAGCGCCGCCTTCACCGTCGTCGGTCCCGAATACATCTCCATGGTCTCTGCTGAAGCCAAGCGTCCTAGCAAGTATATCAAGGCGGCGTTTATCACCGTGTATTTCCGCTTCTGCATCTTCTTTATCATCGGTTCCTTGGCTGTCGGTATTGTCGTCGCTCATGACGACCCAGCTCTGCGTGAGCTCTACTTCGGCAGCGGTAGCGGTGGCACTGCTGCAGCTTCTCCATACGTTATTGCCATGGGGAATCTTGGTGTCGACGTTTTGCCGCACATCGTGAACGCACTGATCCTCACGTCCATCTTCTCTGCTGGTAATACCTACGTCTACTGCGCTACCCGCGCTCTATACAGTCTGGCTCTAGAAGGTCGTGCGCCGCGTTTCTTGCGCTACTGCACTAAGAAGGGTGTCCCTATCTACTGCTTCTGCGTTGTCATGCTGTTCCCTTTGCTCTCATTCTTGCAGGTAAACAGCAGCTCAGCCGAGGTTATCACTTGGCTCGTTAGCATCATCACTGGTGGTGGTCTCATAACCTTCATCATCATGAGCATCACCTTTATCAACTACTACCGCGCCTGCCAAGTGCAGGGCGTCGACCGCAAGACGCGCCCTTACTACGGCTACTTCCAGCCATACTGCGCGTACATTGCGCTCTCTGTGCAATTAGTCGTCGTGCTAGGCTACGGATATGAATCCTTCCGCCCCAAATGGAGTGTCGTGGCGTTTTTCCAAAACTACAGCATGCAGATTGTCGCCGTTGTGTTCTTTATCGGATGGAAGACTATTAAAAAGACCAAGTACATTAGACCCGAGCAGGTAGATCTCGTCTGGGAGAGGCCCATGATTGATGCGTATGAGAACTCGCTCACCGGCAGGGCGACGGGCTTTTGGGAGGAAATGGGCCATTTGTTTGGTATCCGTAGAAAGAAGAAGGCGTATTCTGATGCATAAAGAGAGATAGATGGCTTGGGTTGAGGCTTGGCTTGTGTGTCTTGGAAGACTTGGCTGCGTGGCAGACTGTTCTGGTTGGGAATGGGCTGATGGCACTCTCTCGAAGCGATCTGCAGATAGCCAAGCATAGGCCCGTGATTCAGCCACCAATACATGAAACGTTTTATACTGTGCCTTGGCTTATCGTGGATTACCCCAATAGGCAACTTTGAACTGTATACATCAGATTTGTTCGGATGACAAGAGATCCTCGTACGCCACAAGCGCCAGCAAAGTGAATATAAATGAATCTGTGTGCTGCACTGTAAGTTATTTTTAGCTATATATATAATGCCTCTATTTCAACGTGTGCTTGGATGTAAGTGCCCTTTGTGGTCCGCTATCCTCCATAGTAACCTCAGAAGAATATAACCAATTCACTATATTTCAACTTACACTTATATAGCTAGAAATATTTCAAGGATTTCTAAGATTCTAGCATCCTAATATTTTATTATAACTACCTATATATAACTACGTATATATATAGTATTGGATTATATGACAGTAATTAGAAGCGATTGATAATTGAGCGACGAACGCCGCCTGCGAAAAGTTTACAGGATGATGGCAGATCGCTTTGCGCCTGCATGTTTTGCAGCATGTTTCTCCTTTATCGACGGTTATATTGATATTTCAAACTACTAAATAATTAATTTCTTGAGTTGCGGGGCAACACTGAGTTTCGCCTTGTACGGCAATACTGTATCGGGAGAGACAATCTGACCAATGAAAACTGTATGAAGTCGCAGTCTTACTGGAAAATTGCCATATGAAGACAAATGAGGACGTTGGCAGATGACAAGAAACTTCACGCCTTTCTACCGATGCCAAGCGATGTCAAGATACTTGAGACGACAGTCAGGATCCGGAGGTGAAAGAAGCATAGTGGTAACCTTTCGTTAGCTGACGGTATTGCATTATCGCTTCCTGAATTTGTGAATGACGCTTAAGCTTCTCGACGTCGCGTTCATCTCCTGATTCTCTTGTCTTATTGCCTTCATCTCGAGCAGTATCATGGCAAGTGTATTGTCCTCTGCTGTTGGCTCCGTTTTATTCTTCTTCGTGGCAGGCGCTCTCGAGGCTGGCAATGTTTTATGGCTCTTCGTCGAGGCCGCCTTATTGCTAGGTTCATCTTCATCGTCGCTTTATTTGGCTTTGGATTTGTTGGCGAAGCGATTCTTTTATCGCTTATTCACTGAAATGGTGCTTATACACCTGAAATATAAAAATCGAACTAAGCGACTAGTATTAAATAATAATAGACATAGTAGTAGTACTAGAAATACTAGAAATACTAGAAATACTAGAAATAAACACGGGTATCTCGTAGTACTGACTTGCTTTATTATTTCGCCTACAATTTCATAAACCAGTCGTAACCTACAAGTGCGCGATTACTACGTGCTAGCCACTAAAGCAACTCAGCAGATCGATAACTGCAGCGTCAGGCACGCGACATGTACAGTTGAGATGCAGCAGTATCCAGCAGTACAGAAGCGCTCATTGGCTAATAACTTCCGCCTCAAACATTGAATTGATAACAGATGAGATGAAACGAGATCTAGCAAGATGAACTCTGATATCTCGGGATATTCATACGCAAATCATGCGGAGCACATAACATGGAGTAGCAGATAAGGCAGACGATTGACGACCGCCCGACCAGATGAAGGGGTGAGGCGTCTGACACATGCGACGGAAGTGGGAGCCAAGTTACGCAAGCTCCTTTTCAGCTGTCTAACAGCCTACATTTCCCGAAAATAATGATGCTGCTGTGAGACGTTATCCCGGGGAGTTTCATTGCAAAGGCAACGTCACACTTTGAATCGAGTGCCACAGACATAAAGGTAGAATTGGACCGTTGGTGACAGAGCGTAACGGAAACAACCAGCGGCGATGCAAGGCATACGGAGCCCTGAATACAGTAATTTAATTTACATCGCCTACAGATTTCACAGCGAGGGAACAAAGACCCTGAGTTACTGCAATTTTAATGGTCGGGAAGTTTCGGGAGGGTTCTTGGCTGTGGTGTTCCATGGGCCCCGTTTCGCTGTAGCTGGACTGCTGTGCATAACCGGTGGTGGGTGGCAACCAAGCCGTGGTGGTTTGGAGTCTCTGCAAGTGAGCTGGTATTAGACTACGGTAAATAATGTTATGTACGATATCGACCTCTGCTATTAACTGTTAATAATGAATAAATATGACAAAAAGCTGCAAATTCACTTGAGAACAGAGGTACTCGTAAGGGTCGCCCGGAAACCCGAGAGTATACCCCAATCGTGCCGCTAATGGCCTAGTTGAACCACTACGGTCGCTAATACGGGCGCCCAACGCCACTCGACACGGCCGATGTCGGACGGGCATATCGGTAATTCCAAAACACCACAGGCTCGACAATTGCATGGCGTGCACATCGTTTCTACTGATCAGAAATTTGCCGTGCAGGTTCTCCATCCGCGGCTGGTCGTTCGGGCGCAGGTCCCCTTACCTCGGCTTCAATTGCGCACGCAAGTATTGGCCCAAGTTGATGCTTCAACGGCTAGTGGAAAAGCCAAAGGATGAGCACCACGATAAATAAAAGCACACAGAGCAAACCTACCGAAGGAAAGCTCGTTGCTTCCGGCTATGCGAATGTTACCATTGCCAGCAGATCTCCAAGCCTGCCTGCGCGCTCGGCGCAACGGCGTGTACAGTTGCATTGCCTGTTGAGATCCTGGCGATGGCCCGGTGCAAATGGGTTGGTCCAAGATAAGGCTATCTTTGGCAATGAGGACTTTGATTGGCTGTTACGCCTCATGCTTTCGGTGGCCTCCATTTTTTGCCAGGCCTAGCGCACGCCTCATATCAGCAGCCGAGTATTGCTCCGAAAATGAGACCTCGGACAGCTATGTCAGCCCGGCGATTCTAAAATTCGCTAAGTTCTCTCATGCGCGAATAAAGTCGTCGTTCCGAGATGCAGCGGTTTCGTCTTGTCGGGCCTACTTGGCCAGGCCCAATCTCCGCTTTCGATGGTGCAATACTCATAGCCGTCAGTTTGTTGGCTTACAACTGACCGAATGGCTGGCCCACGACACTCTTTCACGTCTACTCTCTAATTTCTATGCCATTTGATGTTTCTGGAGGGCAATTGTGCTGCTTTACCCGCCAGAGCATCCTGACAGCAACAATTGGCCAAGCTGAGATACGTGGTGCGCATTTGCCACGAGCACCTCTCGGGTATGAAAGAGCCCTGCATCTCATGCCGGCGACATCGGCGGGGCAGCTTTGAAATAGGCAGGGCTGATTGGCATCTAGCGCACCCATGACGTCTTGGTGCATTTTTCCCAAAGATGGAGATGAGATTTGCTCTCCTTAAAGCTCGTGGTCCCTGTGGGGTAGCCTCTGCGGTGTACATTCGGCATGCCTAAATTGGTCGCTGTCAAATGCTTAGTACCAAACTGCAATTGGCTGTGCGGGCTATTTGTGAGCGAAAGCTACTCCGTACATTAGGATACGTTTAATACGGGAGCGGGATAATGCTCCCACTTGTGTCGCAGCTTATAGTACTGAATACTGACTAAACTTCAAGCCAGCGTCGAAACCACCCAAGAGTATGGCTAACGCTGTGATTCGAATTGTCGTATCGAGTAGTCCGTAGACACTTGCTCCATCTCTTCTTCTTCTTCTTACGGAAACTGCTGCAGCCTTGTTGTCGTGCCTGACGTCGCCGGCATTGTGTACAAGATGCCTTGCCCTTGGATGCAGTAGAGACCTATACCCATGAGCAGTATTCTCTCGGCAACCTCACCATGGTAACAGGGTCCAAATCTTCCGAGCTTCGGAGCCTTGAGCTTCCCCATTAGCACAGAGGCACGTGTAGGGCACTACAAGATTTTGCAGTACGACAGGACCACATACCGGCAAGAATGGGGAAAACGTCGCCTCATTTTTAACCAATGTTGCGCATGGCACCCTGCGGTGTTTTCTGACATGTGCTCTCGTACCAGCAGAGCGGAGCGCTTGGAGATCCGCCCGTTTCGCAGGCAGATGTCGCCCCAGAGAGAGCCTCTGGTGGCCGGCGAATAGGCGGCATTGTCGACGATTAGTGGTTCACTCGGCCACCCCACCATGCAGCATGTCGCAGATAAGGAGGCTCCCCCTGCCTGTGGCCAACCAGGTGCAGTGTGTTGCGCAGCATTGGCTTTAGCGTTGGCGGGCTGCTAGGAGCTATCTCGAAGTGGGTAAACTCTCGGATTGGCATGATGGCCGGAAGGGTATCCTTTTTACCGTGGCAAACTGTGAGCGCGGGCGAAAGCGCTTTCGCAGGAACAAGCAGCGACTCCGGAGACAGGAGATCCTAGGCTGTCCCGTAATAAAAGAGAATTGTATCCCTCGCCCACCCGTTCTCTTGCTATCCCCTCCTTCTCTCCGATTACTCTTCCCCTCCTTGATTGACTTTTGTCGAGAACTACAGATTTTGTAGCCAAAATTTGCATAGCGATTCGTCTAAAGAGACACGACCTACTACATTGTGAGTAATACTGCGTTGCATGTGTTTCTGTTTATTTTGTTCTTCTTCCCGGAAAGTCATTATCGAGATATCCCGGATTCGCACAATATCACGCCGGGCCGGCATTGCCAATCGTCGTCAGGCCAGTCTGTGCGCACACTTTGGCACGTGCGATTAGAAGGAGCTCCGTGGCCGGGGCTCAAATATTCGCAACAGCAACCACAGAGATTTCTAAAGCCATTTTTGCCCTCGACACAAAATTTTGCCGTTCTCCGAGAGAAAAGGAAATTGGCCTGGCGACGCCAATGCAAACGCAAGCATTGGCAGGCACTGAGATGCATTGCGTGTGGGCCAATCAAATGCCTGCGATATCGACGCTTTTGGTTTGTGCCATGTTGCCGGCTGGCGGGCAGCTGGCGGGCATCTGGCGGGGCGGCCATCGGGACTCCACGCCTGTCAGCTCCACGCATGTGAAATCTGGGGGCCATTTATTTTATCGAGCACCGAAATCGCAGGCAGAGGCAAGCGGCCAGGCCAGTTGCCATGGACTGAGAGTGGACGCAAATATCGCCCAGAATGGGAGGGAAAAAAAGAAGAAAAAATCCCACGGCAATAACAGTGTGCAAGTTTCATGAATATGATCGACTTGAACCTCCTCTCAGCCGCCAGTACCGCTAAGCGAAGACCACGGTCGCACAATGCAGTCCCTTGCTGCTCTACGATCAGGGGAGGAAATTCTTCGGGCTGAAGGCAGCAAAGCTCGCTTCTCGTGGGACCTCTTATGCAGCGGGGCAAAGGAAGCAAGCCCATTACCTGTACGGACTACACCAAGTCTGCGTGTCTTGCCCCTGAGTGCGAGCTGAGTGCGAGCACTCCCGACCTCACAGATTACGTACTCTGTACGGTCTAGTCTACGCCGCAAATCACGCTACGAGTACATCCTCTGAGCCAGGGATCTCGGCTTACGACTAGCCTTACCGCCGCCCATGACGTGGGCTCTCCTGCCCAGCAGATGCCCATGCAAGCTCCGCCTAATCCTGTACTACTGCACTTTAGTACGACACAGTATGTATGCGGAGCACTGCAGCATCGCCAATGACGGGTCCTACCACTGCACGCCCCAGCACTGCGTCGCCAATCACCACCCCACAAATGTTCCGCGACCGGCAAATCAGTCCGCCCCTCAGCCAATGCCAGTTCGACGGATGCTGCTTAATGCGCCATGACACCACCTCGAGCTTGGGCGGGTCTCCAGTGAGACGGGAATGCCTGAAACTTTGCATCTTTGGTGCGCCGGCAAGCTTGCAATCTTATTTTCTTGCTTCGTAATCCGCAATTTGACTTGCCCATTCCGCTCCTTGTGTCTATACATCTCAAACTTGCTTCGTTGCATTGCTCTCTTACTCTGCTAACACGCCGCTTGTCGCTCTAGACCATAACTCCATTTTGCGAGACAGCCCATTATTTTGGGTTGCCTCTGCTTCTCCCACGGCTCTCGACTCGTCGTCCTACAGACACGACGTGCCTTAGCCAGTCTCATTCAATACTTCTTCCGCCCATTTACCAGCGAGAAACTCGCCTAGCATGGGACTGCTCGAGGAGTTCGACGACCGACAAACTCACGCCGAAGCCGAGCAGGCTCAATACCACCCATACGAGTACCAGACTGAGAATAATGATTCTTGGGCTGGCGCCTTGCCGGTGAAGCAGGGTCTGTACGACCCGGCATACGAGAAAGATGCGTGCGGTGTAGGCTTTGCTTGGTAAGGCTTTCTAACCCTACAATCTGCTTGCAAGCCCGAGACTAACTGGTTTTGCAGCCACATCAAGGGCAAAGCTAGCCACAAAATCGTCAGTGATGGTAAGTTCCCCTCTTTGTTCACGCTCCGCTAGGCAGGCCATTCAATTCTAACCGCATTGCTCTGCAGCACGGAATCTGCTGTGCAACATGACCCACCGAGGAGCCGTCGGCTCCGACGCCAGAGATGGTGACGGTGCTGGTGTCATGACTTCTATCCCTCACAGGTTTTTCATCAAGAACTTTGAAAAGGAGGAGGACATTAAGCTGCCCCCTCTTGGCCAGTATGCTGTGGGAAATCTGTTCTTCAAGCCCGACGAGGAGACTTTTGAAGAGTCCAAGAGGCAACTGGAAGATGTTGCCGAAGCGCTGGGCCTCCGAGTCCTGGGATGGCGTCGACCTCCCGTCGATTCCACGCTGCTTGGGCCGGCTGCCAAGTCGCGCGAGCCCATCATCGCCCAGCCTTTTGTCGTGCTGGCATCGGCATATGGCAGCGGTGTCGCTCCAGAGAATACGGACCCTGAAACATTCGATGAGCCATTCTTTGAGCGACAGCTCTTCGTCCTCAGAAAGCGCGCTACTCATGCCATTGGCCTGCACAATTGGTTCTACATCTCCTCGCTCTCCAGCAAAAATATCGTCTACAAGGGTCAGCTGGCCCCCATCCAGGTCTATTCATACTACCATGATCTCGTCAACGCCGATTATGAGGCACACTTTGCTCTTGTTCACTCGCGCTTCTCCACAAACACATTCCCGTCTTGGGATCGCGCCCAGCCATTGAGATGGGCTGCTCACAACGGTGAGATCAACACACTGCGAGGTAATAAAAATTGGATGCGAGCTCGAGAGGGTGTGATGCAGTCCGACGTTTTCAAGGAAGAACTTGAGCAAATGTACCCCGTTGTCGAGGATGGAGGCTCTGACTCCGCTGCCTTCGACAACGTTCTCGAGCTGCTTACAATCAATGGCGTTCTGTCCCTACCTGAGGCCGTTATGCTCATGATCCCCGAAGCTTGGCAAGGGAATGACCACATGGACCCCAAGAAGGCTGCTTTCTACGAGTGGGCTGCTTGCCAAATGGAACCTTGGGATGGCCCTGCTCTGTTTACGTTCGCTGATGGTCGTTACTGCGGCGCCAACCTCGACAGAAATGGTCTGCGACCCTGCCGATACTATGTCTTGGATGATGACCGTATCATCTGTGCCTCGGAAGTTGGAACCATTCCCGTCGAACCTGAGTCGGTTATTGAGAAAGGCCGTCTTCAACCCGGACGAATGCTACTCGTCGACACCAAAGCTGGGCGCATTATCACGGATAAAGAACTCAAGGAAGCTGTCGCTAGCCGCCACGACTTCCGTGACTGGCTCGACCGTGAACTCATCACTTTGCCCAAGGTCTACGAGGGTATGGAATCCAAGATGGACCTTGCTGCGAAGCCAAACGATACACTACTACAGGAAGACCCTCTTCTTCTGTCATATGGTTATACGCACGAGCAAGTCAGCCTTCTCTTGGCGCCCATGGCTGCAGATGAAAAGGAAGCCTTGGGGTCCATGGGCAATGACGCTCCCCTCGCATGCCTGACACAGTCCCCACGTCTCTTGTACGACTACTTCCGCCAGCTGTTCGCCCAGGTCACCAACCCTCCCATCGACCCTATCCGAGAGTCCATTGTCATGTCTTTGGAGTGCTACGTTGGACCCCAAGGTAATCTGCTGGAAATGGATGCTTCGCAGTGCGGCCGGCTACTTCTGCCCAGCCCAATTCTGTCGATTCCCGAATTCAACGCCCTGAAAAACATGTCCTCCATCCACCCCGAGTGGACGGTAAAGACGATCGACCTGACGTTCCCCAAGTCTGAGGGTGTCAAGGGCTATGTCAACCATCTCGACGAGATCTGCAAGCAAGCAACGGATGCCATTGAAGCCCGTGATCGCATAATTATTCTTTCCGACAGAAAGACATCTGCCGACCGCGTGCCTGTTTCAGCACTACTCGCCTCTGGTATGGTACACCACCACCTGGTTAGCAACAAGTGGCGCTCTATGGCCGCTCTTGTCGTCGAGACTGCCGAAGCTCGTGAAGTCCATCACATGTGCGTGCTTCTCGGTTACGGTGCTGATGCCATCAACCCGTATCTTGCCATGGAATGCATTCTCAAGTTAAACCGTGAGGGGCTCATTAAAAAGACAATGACCGACGAAGCCCTCATTCGCAACTACAAGCACTCTTGCGATGGTGGTATTCTTAAGGTGATGAGCAAGATGGGAATCTCAACTCTAGCGTCTTACAAGGGTGCTCAAATTTTTGAGGCTCTCGGAGTCGACGAGACGATAATCGACCGCTGCTTCAAGGGCACCGCGTCTCGTATCCAGGGTCTTACCTTTGATCTACTTGCTGAGGACGGTTTCCGTTTCCATGAACGTGGCTTCCCTTCGCGTTACACAGTTGGAATTAAAGCCCTTCCCGAATCCGGCGAGTACCACTGGCGCGACGGCGGTGAGCCTCACGTCAACGACCCGACATCCATTGCCAACATTCAGGATGCTGTCCGGACCAAGAATGACAAGTCTTACGAGGCTTATTCCCGCTCTGAGTACGAGCAGATCAAGCACTGCACACTACGTGGCCTCCTTGACTTTAAGTTTGATGAATGCACCCCTGTTCCGATCGATCAGGTTGAGCCTTGGACAGATATTGTGCGCCGATTCTGCACGGGTGCCATGTCGTACGGATCCATCTCCATGGAATCTCACTCCACTCTTGCTGTTGCCATGAACAGACTTGGTGGCAAGTCCAATACTGGTGAAGGTGGTGAAGACCTCGAGCGCTCAGAGAGAATGCCTAACGGTGACACCATGCGATCTGCTATCAAACAGGTTGCTTCTGGTCGTTTCGGTGTCACTTCCGCATACCTTGCCGACTCGGATGAACTCCAAATCAAGATGGCTCAGGGCGCCAAGCCTGGTGAAGGTGGTGAACTTCCTGGCCACAAAGTCTCCAAGTCCATCGCGAGAACTCGCCACTCTACTCCTGGCGTCGGTCTCATTTCGCCGCCCCCTCACCACGATATTTACTCTATTGAGGATCTTAAGCAGCTGATTTACGATCTGAAGTGCTCTAGCCCTCGCTCTCGAGTATCTGTCAAGCTAGTCTCTGAAGTTGGTGTGGGGATTGTTGCCTCTGGTGTCGCCAAGGCAAAGGCGGATCACATCCTCATCTCCGGCCACGACGGTGGTACCGGTGCCTCGCGATGGACTGGTATCAAATACGCAGGTCTTCCTTGGGAACTTGGTCTGGCTGAGACTCACCAGACCTTGGTCCTTAACGACCTTCGTGGCCGTACTGTTGTCCAGACTGATGGTCAGCTGCGCACTGGTCGTGATGTCGCGATGGCCTGTTTGCTTGGTGCCGAAGAGTTTGGCTTTGCCACGGCTCCATTGATTGCAATGGGATGTATTATGATGAGGAAATGTCACTTGAACACTTGCCCCGTTGGTATTGCTACGCAAGACCCTGAGCTTCGTGCCAAATTCGAGGGTGCACCTGAGCACGTCATCAACTTTTTCTACTACGTTGCCAACGAGCTTCGTGCCATCATGGCTCAACTCGGTTTCCGAACCATCAATGAGATGGTTGGAAAGGTCGAGACTCTTAAGATGCGTGACGACTTGCGCACGAACAAGACTGCCAATATTGACCTATCACTGCTCCTTACCCCTGCTCACAAGCTGCGCCCAGGAGTTGCTACGTTCAATGTTCGCAAGCAAGATCATAAGCTCTATGTCCGACTTGACAACAAACTCATCTCTGAAGCCGAGTTGACTCTCGACAAGGGACTTCCGTCGCGTATTGAGTGCGATATTGTAAATACTGACCGAGCCATGGGAACATCGCTATCCTACCAGATTTCGAAGAGATATGGCGAGTCTGGACTTCCTATGGACACCGTCCATGTCAACATCAAGGGCTCTGCTGGCCAGTCATTTGGTGCCTTCCTCGCACCTGGTGTCACCTTGGAACTTGAGGGTGATGCTAATGATTATGTCGGCAAGGGTCTGTCTGGCGGTCGACTCATTATTTACCCACCCCGCACTGCTCAATTCAAGGCCGAAGATAACGTCCTTATTGGAAATGTCTGCTTGTACGGTGCTACCACTGGTACTTGCTTCTTCCGTGGAGTTGCCGCTGAGCGCTTTGCTGTTCGCAACTCTGGTGTCACTGCCGTTGTTGAGGGCGTTGGTGACCACGGCTGTGAGTACATGACTGGCGGACGTGTCGTCATTCTGGGCGGAACTGGGCGCAACTTTGCAGCTGGTATGTCTGGCGGTATTGCTTATGTTCTCGACAAGAATCGTGACTTCCTGTCGAAAGTCAACACCGAGATGGTTGAGACTGGCCCTCTGGAGGATCCCACTGAAATTGCCTTTGTCCGCGGCTTGATTGAAGATCACCATCACTACACTGGATCTGAGCTGGCTGCTCGTATCCTTGTCGACTTCAACCGCGCTCTCCCTCGCTTTATCAAGGTTCTTCCAGTTGATTATAAGCGTGTCCTTGAAGAGGAGGCTGCGAAGGCTGCTGAGGCCAAGCGCGCTGAGTACAACCTGCCCGCTGTCTCTGGCGTTCCTCACTCCAAGAAGGGCGACAAGGAGAAGGCGGCTAAGCTCCAGGATCTTGAGGAAGCCATTGGAGATTCTGCCGTTGAAAAGAAGCGAGCTTTGGTTCTTGACAAGACCAGGGGTTTCATGAAGTATTCGCGTCGCAGCGAGAAGAGCCGTGCAGCCGCCACCCGCACCAAGGACTGGGCAGAGATCAGCTCGCGCCTTAACGAGGACGAGCTCAAGTACCAGTCTGCTCGATGCATGGACTGCGGTGTTCCGTTCTGTCAATCCGAGACTGGTTGTCCCATCTCCAACATTATTCCCAAGTGGAACGAGCTCGTCTTCCAGAACCAGTGGCAAGATGCCCTTAACCGCCTGCTCATGACAAACAACTTCCCCGAGTTTACTGGGCGTGTTTGTCCTGCTCCTTGCGAGGGTGCTTGCGTCCTCGGCATCAACGAGGACCCAGTTGGTATCAAGTCTATCGAGTGCGCTATTATTGACCGTGGCTTCGAAATGGGTTGGATGGTGCCCCGTCCTCCTGAAGTGCGGACTGGCAAAAAGATCGCCATTATTGGTTCTGGACCTGCTGGTCTGTCGGCTGCTGATCAGCTTAACCGCGCCGGCCATTTGGTCACGCTGTACGAGCGAGCTGACCGACTTGGAGGCCTTCTCATGTATGGTATTCCCAACATGAAGCTCGACAAGCGTATTGTCAAGCGCCGAACCGACTTCATGGCGGCCGAGGGCATTATCTTCAAGACTGGTGTCGCCATTGGCGAGGACGGCAATCCTAGCCTTGATGATCTTCGTGCGCAGAACAGCGCTGTTGTCATTGCTACTGGCGCGACTGTTGCCCGCGACCTCCCTATCAAGGGCCGCGAGCTCGACGGTATCCACTACGCCATGGAATTCTTGCACAAGAACACCAAGTCTCTCCTCGACTCCGAGCTTGCTGATAATTCTTACATTTCCGCCAAGGACAAGCATGTCGTTGTGATAGGCGGTGGTGACACTGGAAATGACTGCATTGGTACCTCAGTTCGTCACGGCGCAAAGTCTGTGACCAATTTTGAACTCCTCCCGCAGCCCCCACCTGAGCGTGCTCGCGACAACCCTTGGCCGCAGTGGCCTCGTATCTACCGTGTTGACTACGGACACACTGAAGTCCGCCAGCACAGCGGCAAGGATCCACGCGAGTACTGCATCATGTCCGAGGAGTTTGAGGATGACGGCTCTGGAAAGGTCAAGGGCATTAACACCATCCGTGTTGAATGGAATAAGAACCCAAGCGGCGGTTGGGACATGAAGAAGGTTGATGGCTCTCAGCAGTTCTTCCCCGCTGACCTCGTCCTTCTTGCCATGGGCTTCCTTGGCCCCGAGTCACGCGTCCTCGGCGAAGAGATTGAGAAGGATGCTCGCAAGAACGTCAAGACTCCTCCTGGCAAGTACTGCACCAATCTGGACGGCGTGTTTGCCGCTGGTGATGCCCGTCGCGGCCAGTCTCTGATTGTGTGGGGCATCAACGAAGGCCGCATGGCGGCTCGCGAGGTGGACTTGTACTTGGAGAAGTGCAGCAATCTCCCAGTGACTGGTGGCCTCGTCAAGCGCAAGGCTACTGAGATTCTTGGCAGAGTGACGACTGTTGCTGCCAGCTAGGGGCGATTTATGTGATGATGATTTCAAAAGGTGGTTTGTTTTCTGTACATTTGCAAATTGCAGATTGGATGTTTAAGTTGCCGAGTAGTGTGGCGCTTTTATGAAATATTTTGGATGATTACGGTTATGCTTGGATATACCATTGTTTTGTATTTTGACGATTTTCAAAAGAATATAAATTTTTTAAAGTATATTGGTCTATTAAACATTGTTTTTACATTTATTATTACGGATGATAAGAAGCATAATAGCGACAACAGCGATACCAGCGACCATAGTAATAATGGCGATAATAACAGCGATAATAAACAACAATAGAGATAATAGCGATAATAGCGACAATAGCGACAATAGCGACAATAGCGACAACAGCAACAACAGCGACAACAACAACAATAATAGTTGTAGCCGCGAAACTAGCAGTGACTATAGCATGAGCAGCGAGGCGATGGTAATAGAACTAATTGTGGTTTATTCTCTTAGTTTTACTACATTATTGCATTATATCCGTCGCTCTTCACAATCTATCATAGAACAAGAAGAAGACATATGAGATTTGTTCTCCGTAACTCAACCACGGGAATGTGTCTCCAAGCATACTCGGATACCGATGTTCATAGTTCCTTCATCACTTTTTACCACGTCAATTGACCTTTTTATCATCCAAGGCGAGCTTCTGCATCGTCGATGCCATTGATTTGTCCGTGTCAGAGGGTATAGTTTCGCGACGCTCAAAGAGGCTTTCAACTTTGAACTCCATGTTTGTAGGTCTGAAACCCTCATCGAGTGCCTTCTTAATAGCTTTGCGGTATAGTTCAGCGACAGTTTCCTTCCAGTCCTCGATAAAAGCCTCAGCCTGAGCTTCAGTCCTGAACTGTTTAAAACAGGAGTTGGACTCCTCGCTAGTCTGATTTTTACAGCCGTCATCTCCGCTATATTACGTCAGTTTCACCAGTAGAACTGGGAAGTTGTGTTATTAGGGCTTATACTTGCCCCCAATCTTTGTAAATCCCAATCTGGTTCCCGTTTGCTACGGCGTAGTAGGCATGTTTCTTTTTGACTGGGGTAGTTTCGCCGGCACCGACTTTGATCACTTCGTCGTGATCCTTAACACCCCAGGATTCCATTTCCTTTCTGGCTTGTTCAATGGTGAAGGAGCTCTTGTACATTGGGGTTGGGCTTAGTCCAGTTACGCGCGGATGTGCATCGCCCCTAATTGTGGATTGTAAGGCTGATTAGGAAGCATTTCGAGGGAAAAGGCGATAATTTACCAAGATGAAAAGATGGTTGGCTTCTCTACGCGATCGCCATTCAAGGTGGCGTAGTATTCCTTTTTTTTTACTATTGTTGACCATGATTATCTGAGTTCAGTATAATTTGGCGAGTAATATGCAAAAGGTGTTGTCAACTGTTGCAGGAAACAAGATGTCAGAAACTCAAAGTTTCGATTGTGTATTGCTAAAGAGAAATAGTAGGCACCGGGTGTTGCATCCGATGGCCTTACGGCGTGATGTTGCTGCCCAACGAAGCTGCATTCAAAGGCAGCGTCAGCTTACAAGCCGCGCGGCATCAGAAAGCAACCAAAGGGGATACTTCATGACGGAAGAATATAAGTTGAGGATGGATACTAAAGTACCGCCCACTTGAATGAAATTGTTTTTAATAAAAATTGGTAGAGCTTGCCTAATAAAAAGTGACAAATAATCCATCTACTCACGCCTCTTCATAAAGCGTCAATTTCCGTTCCTGGATGAGTACTGTATTATTGATTTCTGTAGTACAAATGCAAGCTAGTATTAATTCGTGTAGCGCCTTATCTCACGCTGCGCGCCAGCCGTTTCCGTCCATCATACGGGTGCATAGTGGGTGGCGCTAAGCCCATTAAGTGCCCACAATGGCGGGGCCTCACCCAAACAACGCCCCGGTCCGGCCTCTGAAGATGCATGCCACACGTGCACTACGTCAGCTGCTGATAGGCCAATGGCTGCGGATACAGCGACCGAACCGAACCCATCGTGCAGGGTCTGGCTAGCTTCAACCACAGTACGTGCTCGCAGCCACGAATAATTGTTAAGAGCGTTGATTTTTTTCTTCTTCTTTATTAATCCTCCCTCTGCTTCGTCCAATTCGGAGCAGGTGAAGCCCGTTTTATTCGTCAGCCTGTGTGCTGCCCCCCCGAACAGTGACGTGTTTACCAGACTCAGACGTCTCGATCGATCCATTGACACCACACCAAGCCGGACGAGCTCTCCCGCCATGCGTTTCGGCAAGACGCTTCGCGATGCTGCCCAGGGGCCGTGGAAGGACAAGTACATTGACTATGGGAAGCTGAAGACGATACTGCGCGAGGACAAGTTCGATGACGACAACGAGACGTGGACCGAAGAAGACGAGAACCGCTTCTGTGAGGAAATCTTCAACGTCCAACTCGAAAAGGTCGCCCGCTTCCAACAAGAGCGTGTCGACGCCCTCAAGCAGCGAGCCGATTCAGCCTTTGATAAGCTCAAGCAGCTTGCCCCTCCTGTTGCTGATGGCCAGGATGGCCCAGCTGCCTCGCAGGCGCCGCCCAGCGAGGAGAATGCGGCTCGCCTAAAGGAACTAGAGGCCGAGCTCGACAGCATCATGAACGAGATCAAGGAGCTGGAAAAATACAGCAGCATCAACTACACCGGTTTCCTAAAAATTGTCAAGAAGCACGACCGCAAACGAGGAGACAGATACAAGGTCCGACCGATGATGCAGCTGAGTCTAGCACAGCGTCCGTTCAACTCGGAGCAGGGGTACTCGCCGCTCCTCAACAAGCTTTCGCTCATGTACTTTGCTATCCGCCAGCAATTGGAGGGCGACTCTACTCTGCCACCAGTTGACTTGGAGACTCAGGGCGAGACGCTGAACGGAGAGCGCTACACTGCACAGAAGTTCTGGGTGCATCCCGACAACCTACTAGAGGTCAAGACGCTTATTCTTCGCCATCTGCCGTCGTTGGTATATAGCCAGCAGTCGTCCAAGGAACTTGATGCCAGTGACTCACCTCCCGTCACCTCGCTGTATTTCGACAACAAAAAGTTTGAGCTGTACTCGGAAAAGGTTGATCGCCAATCTGCAGCTGCATCCCTTCGTGTTCGTTGGTACGGTCAACTAAACGCCAAGCCGGATCTTCACATGGAGCACAAGGTAGCCGACTCGAGTGGTAAGAGTGACGAATCCAAGTTTATCATCAAGGATAAATACGTGACACCGTTCCTGCATGGTGAATACGCCATGGAGAAGAACATCGCCAAGATGGAGCGACAGGGACAGCAGCAGCAGGAGATTGACACCTACAAGGAGACTGTGGACAACATCCAAAAGTTCCAGCAGGAGAAGAAGCTGGCGCCGGTTCTGCGAGCCAACTATGTTCGAACTGCGTTCCAGAAGCCGTCGGATGACCGTATCCGCATATCCATCGACACAGACTTGGCCTTTATTCGAGAGGACACACTCGACACTGAGAGACCGTGTCGAGATCCCAAGGACTGGCATCGCACGGATATTGATAACAGCAATATGACTTATCCATTCTCAAACATTAACCAGAGTGAAGTCTCCAAATTTCCTCACGCGGTTCTAGAAATTAAGCTCAAGGAGGATGGCTACCGGAAACGACCCTCTTGGATTGACGACCTCATCTCGTCGCATCTTGTGCACGCCGTTCCGCGATTCTCAAAGTTTGTCCACGGTGTCGCTTCGCTGTTTGAGGACTATGTTAATAACCTGCCGTTCTGGCTTGCCGATTTGGAAACGGACATTCGCAAAGATCCACAGAAGGCATTTGAGGAGCAGGAACAGCGTCGTGCACAGCGTGCTGACGAGGCCATGGCGGTTGGAAGCTTGATTGGCACCGTGCCCAGCTCTTACAAGGACAAGGGCGGCGGCTCATACAAGGCGGCACAGAGCTCACCAGTCGGCAAATCATTCTTGTCTGAACGCATGGCTGCAGACTCTAGCGCCCACTTGTCACAGTCAATTCGACAACGCAACAACGCGGCCGCCGATGAGAATGGCGAGGCTAGTGGCTCACAACAGGCCAATGGCGGCGAACGCGGCGGCTACGGTGCCCTTTCATCCGTGTTTCCAGGCCTCTCACTTTCCAAGTACGCCAAGGCAAAGCGTGCACAAAGAGAACAGCTGCCTGAAGGGGTTGTTGAACCTACTGAATGGATCAAGAACGCGGGTGAGCTCAAGGTCGAGCCAAAAGTTTGGCTGGCAAACGAGCGTACGTTTCTCAAGTGGCAACACATTTGCATTCTTCAAGGTTCTCTGGCTTTGGCCCTTTACTCGTCTGCCGGTCAAAATGTGGCGGCCGAAGTATTTGGCATGATTTACATTGCCATTGCGGCGTTTGCAGGTGCATGGGGCTACTACCAGCTTCGCGTACGCCGGACCATGATTATCGAGAGGAGTGGCAAGGATTTTGATAACATGATTGGGCCTCTGGTAATTAGTTCAGCGATGATGATTGCGCTGATTGCCAATTTCATTTTCCAGGTAAGAAGAGCCCATAGGCTGGAGATAATTTGGCCACTCGCTAACCAGTTTGCAGTATCGCGCAGCTATGGATAAGATGAGAGGTGGCAAGCCGGAAGAGAGTATCAGAGAGGAACTTCGATGATGGCTTCGAAGGATCGAAATGCGCATTTAATATAGTTACTGCTGTAAAAGGAGAAGGGCATGCTTATTTGTGTTTGGTTGGTGTTTGAGCTGTACATACATACGGCTTGTTTGTTTACTTTTAGGCGTAACATGAATAGAGCGCTGTACGGGTCTCTCAAACGCCTGCAGAGAACTACACATCTAGTGAAGGCGTCAAAAATGACGGGAAAACGGAGGTTTTTACGTAAATACCAATTATGCATATGCTGTTGCGTGGTAAGATAGGCGTTCTGGCGGTGGTGCGTCATTGGCGACTTCAATTGGGCCTGGGCTGCAAGATTCCGCTGTCAGGAGGTGCATGTGCGACGTCCAACGCCAAACGGCGCGGAATGGCACCCGCACTACCCTTACACAAGCACATGACCTTGCGTCGGAGCGAGTAGAAAGCGACCCTTGCAGCAAGTTTAACGTCCGGCGTTGGAGCATTTGTTTGATATTTGCCATTTTTCCACTGACCCGGCGCAAAGTAAGGGATCAGGCGGCTCCGTGACGCGCAGGCGCAAACAACCATCGATCACAGAGGTGGCGCGCCATGCCATATTGACGCGACTGCTGCTGCTAACTACCATGACCTGTTAATGGACCGCACGCCAGAGCTCATGCTTTTTCTAAATTATTGTCTTTCGAGCCGTTTTCTGTGCCTTTTCGCAAAATGGATGGGCAAGACGGCCACAAGAGCAAGGGCTTCTGGGGTAACTTGCTCCGCAAGGGCGGCGTGGCCGATAGACCCAAGGCAATAAGCAAACCCAGGGACACTATTTCCGCCGACGATGCTAATGTGAAATACAGACACCAAGAGAAGATCGCTCAGCTCGCCGTGAAAAGGAGGACCAAAGCCGGTCACGCAAACCTCGCGCTTCGGGCGCCTCTGCCTCAACAGATGTCCAAAGCAAGCGCAGACGGCCACCCAAGCAGGGCACCAGCAGCGCAAGAGGAGAACCCAGGCCACACTCGCCTCAGACACCGCTCACGCAATGGCCGCTCAGCGGAATGTCTAGCCGCGAGGAACTCTCCAAGGGTAAAGCCAAGGAGCTGATTGCACGCGGCGCCCCAAGCCACAGGGGCATTCGTCGACCCGTACCGCACTTCGGTGACCAGTTTTACTCGCTATATGCTGCGGCGCATGGGACTCGAAAAGGCGATTCTGATAGAGCTGACTTGCATGATGAAATGGTGCAGCTCATGACGTTGCGGATGCAAGGACCAGGTGAGGCGTCGGCGCCCTGGGGAACGCTGGAGCAGCCGAGCTGTGCGTTTATGTATGGTCGACAGCCTGGGACGATTACGTTGAACCATTGGGTTTACATGGCGAGTCAAGTGCCTGATACCATTGCGCTGCGAGATTCGGGTGTTGTCCCGCGACAAATGACGCTGCAGCAGGTATTTGAGAGGCTAAAGGAGCTGCAGAGTAGTCGTCTTGATGATGGCGACGAAGGGGCTCTGTATAAGGCGCTGTATAAGCGGGTATTGCGCGATCCTGATCGCATTCTGAGCCCGCATAAGAGTCTGGAGAAGCAGATTACTGACTTGATCTTGGCGCTGTCACGGCCGGATTGGATTGACTTTTCGGATCCGATGAATCAAGTTGTGACGCGCTTCATATTTGACCCCATTCCGGAGGACTATGACGCATATCGCAATTTCTTTCACCATCTATTGCTAAGTATAGAGTTGGATATGCGTATTCACAGCAAATTACATACAGACTGGGCGAAAGATGCGCTATTACAGCAGATCCCACCCTCGATTCGCTGGAAATTGGGCCTTGCGCGGCGATGGAGGGATTATGTCCGTGTAGAAGAATATGGCGAGACGCCAGAGCAGAGTAAGTATTAAGAGATCTTTGCAACTACAATTTTGCTAATTGCTCCTTGGCCAGTCAAACTTCGATTTAAGCTGCAAAAGCGCCAAGTCAAGATGTTGAAGAAGTTTGCTGCGACTATGAAGTGGCCAAATCTAAATGATACCCTCGACGCCATAAGAGAGTTGGAAGAAGAGCCTGCATCTAGTGCCCCTAGCTCTGATGCCTTTGCTTTTCTGAGTGGTCTGGTTTTGCCAGGTGTAAGTTCCAGTGAGACCTTGGTCTGTGTTAACCACTAACACTCGCAGCCGACATTTCCGTTCTTAATAATGAACACGCTAATTGACATCGATCCCGACGAAGCGACTGACGAGCTGGCTTTGCTTTCTCACATGCATCCCGGCTGTGGTTTTCAGTATCGGAATAGTCACACGTACTGGTCTACCGCTTGCATAGTGGGAAAGGTCATGGCACCAACATGCCAATCTCTCGCAGGATGGGCTGGTCCCTGCAGACCGACGCCAGACTTGGGCCGGTCCCAGATTGCGAGGATACGAACGCGACGGCCTCGTCAAGTTTTGCGAGCTGAAGACGTAGAGAGCATGGCTGAGCAGTCTGATCCCCTCGGACCTCTGTCGCAGGTGTACCCCGTCGAGGAATACGTACTCGTCAAGCCGAATGTTGCTCATATATGTGATTCGGCACGCGTCGAAGTCCTTACACTGCGAGAAGTACCCGGCGAAGAGGCGCAAGCTGGACCAAAGCTGTTTGATGCAACTGTTCAAGCTGCTGTTGACGGTGTGTCCTGGCCGCTGCGCCTGGCTTATGATGTCTCATTCATATCAGCCTGGCCGTGCGGCGGTGGGCCGCATGTACTGTTTTTTGACTACATTTACAAGACTGTCCCTGCGGACGAACTGGTAAATGTCAATAACTGGGGCGGATTATATAACAAGTCTTCAAAGAGCGCGCGGTCGACGCCTGCGCCACTGGGTAATATGAATCATCAGCAGGGGCTCGACCAACATCAAGAAGAGGAGGTCCTCGTGGTGGAAGCGTTTGGGGTAGCGGATAATCAGGTACTGGCACGGGCTTGGTGCTCACATTGGGGACTCAGTGCCGTCGTGGCTGATATTGGGCATACATGGTGAGTGATGTGTACTCGAATTGCTTAATCGTGATTCCAAGCTGACTGTAAACGTTGCAGCATGGCGTGTGCGGTGAGGGAATGTTATGCCGCAGCGGTGAATGTGTTGATTCTTGTGGACGCAGTGGATGATGATATGGAGCAATGATGGGATGTGGCACAAAATGATTAATGACATTATGACTTTGTAATATTAAGATCCGAAATGGATTTTCATAATAATCTGCAGCATTAACACGATTTTACTGGGCTTCCAGCAGCACAGCAGTACTGAAATTTTACTCAAAGTTTAAAATAATCACACTATAGCTCCAAATTCAAAACTGCGTATAAATGACTATACCACATAAATTCTTCCTTCCCACGGCTGCAGAGCATCCGCAATCTTATCCGCAGTGCTGACAAGTAGTTCGGCTGCGTCGAATCCCTTCGGCAAAGGACGAGTCTGCTGCGTGTCACTAAAGTTCAAAAGCACTGCAGCCTTCTTCTCATCATTCTCTTTGGTAAAGGTAAAGAAACTTGCATCTTCTGGGTCCTGCATCGTGAAATGACCGTGAATAAAAAGTTCAGTGTATTGACGGCGCAGAGCAATCATGCGCTTCCAGAAAGCAAGGACAGAATCAGGCTCCTTTTGCTCATCCTCGACGTTGCAGTTTACATAGTCCTCGTTCACGTCCATCCACGGCTTAGCAGTCGAAAAGCCAGCGTTGCCCTCAGAAGTCCAAGGCATGGGTGTTCGAGCATTATCTCGAGCAATGAAGCGAATTCGCTCCCAAGCGTCCTTCAGAGTAGTAGCGTCGCCATTGCTCCGCTCACAAAGCTCGTTGTAGTAATTCTGCGCATCAAGGTCTTTGAACTGGTTAATGTTCCACGACGACGGTACATTGATCATGCCAATTTCTTGACCCTGGTAAATATAGAGCGTTCCAGACAGCGCACTTAGCATCAGAGCAAGCATTTTGCCAGACATAACTCTATGTTCTTGCTTGTCGCTCCCAAATCGTGAAATGGACCGCGACCAATCATGGTTCTCGATGAACGCTGTAGTCCAGGCATCCGTGTCATTGATAAGGGATTGTGTGCGGTTGACTGCGTCTTTGAATTCGACGAGCCAATCTTTTCCGGGAGTTACATCGAATTTCCGGGCGTGCGAAGAGCCACTTTCCACAACGTCGAATTGAAACACCATACTAAGCCTTTTGGCGGCCGCACTGACATACGACAACACCTGATTACGATCAGGTGTAAACGGGCATTCTCCCACCGTCATGGTGTCGTACTTGGCCAGAACGGTAGACATTTCATCCAAAAACTCGCCCATGCGGGGTCCATTGCAGAACGTCAGGCCTGCATCTTGAGTATCGCGACTTGGCTCCGTGACGGGAGCGTCTCGTAGGTCGCCTTTGCTGTACATATTGACACAGTCGATTCGAAAGCCATCAATGCCCTTGTTGAGCCAGAATTCCATGGCGCTTCTGTAAATGGCCTTCCTCGCGTCTTCATTTTCCCAGTTCAGGTCAGGTTGCTTTGCGGCAAAGAGGTGGAGGTAGTATTCTTGAGTAAGCTCATCCCACTCCCAAGAACTGCCGCAAAACATGGAGCGCCAGTTGTTTGGAGGTTTGCGGTTCCCTTGTTCATCATACTTTGCGGGGCGCCAGATGTACCAGTCGCGCTTTGGGTTGGTCTTGGAGGATCGCGATTCTTGGAACCAAGCGTGCTCATCGGACGAGTGGTTTACCACAAGGTCCAGAATAATACGCATTCCTCTTTTATGCGTCTCGTCAATCAGGCGGTCCATGTCTTGCACGGTTCCATATGGAGGGTAAACGTTTTCGTAGTCTGAAACGTCATATCCCATATCAACCTGAGGGCTGTCGTACATCGGGCTGACCCAGACGACGTCGACACCGAGAGAAGCAATGTAGTCCAGCTTGGAGATAATCCCCGGTATGTCACCGATCCCATCACCATTTGAATCCTTAAAACTGGCGGGATAAATCTGGTAGACGGAGGCATTCTTCCACCACTGCTGATTAGCAGGGTTCGAATCTTCACAGTGACCGAGTGAACCCATTGTTGAGATAACGAAGTTTGCACGTATGAGTGGTGTTGAAGTGAAGAATGAGACACATACACGGCCCTTGAGTTGAGAGAAACGCTCTTTATAATCGAACGATAGGCATGTGGGCTACGTTCAATTACGAACTTTTGCTGCAGTTCCAGTTGGAACAGAACATGAGACCCTCAAAATTATGGCTCGTGTTGCGGCATATTGGACCTGACCTCCTCTCCACCAGCCTTCTGGTCCCATTTAGATGACTTTTCGGTAAAGGAATTCTGGATTCGAATGACGAGTTGTAGTAGACGGGTCAGGCGGAGTAGGCCAATGAGGCTTACTCCTGTTTCCCATGGGCCTTGCCATCTCCCCACCACTCGGCCAAGAACTTATACATCTAGCTTATTGGCTCAACGTCGGCCCGCTGACGCCCCATCCGTACACTTGAGATAGTTTGCGCCCACTGATTTGGAGATATTCATACCATTCGCCAATTCGATTGGCTCAACGTCGGCCCGTGTGTCGCAAGCTTACACAATTTGTGGAATAGGTTGAGATTGGTGATGTTATCGAAGCCCCCAGACTCCCCCGTTTCTGTGTGGGGAGCAGTTGCTCCAGAGAACACCAGATGAAGTAAAAGCCGGGGATATTTGGAAACTTCTCCAATGGCTTTTGTGACTGCTGTAATTGCCTTTGGCATTCCATTCGTCCATGGTCGGTCCGAGCTAAAGGATGATCTTTCGTCTCGAACTGGGTCCAGTGCCGCAACGCCGCGATTGCCATAAAGTAGCGGATGCCCTCACAGGTTCTGACGTGAAAAGTCTCCTTCGATTAATCAGTTCCCATTTTCTTTTCATGCAACGGTTATACTATGCCTCGGACATATTCTAATCATGCCCAGCAAGGCAGCATGGAGCACGTGCCTAAAGACTCAAGTGTTGAAGGTGATGCTTATGATGGAAGTCCGGTTAGTCAAGAAAGATAATCTTATATTTAAACGCTATTAACTATTATTTAGAGAGATGCAGCTTTATCTAATTACGGTAACGAAACTTCGATGCCAATTTACGCCGACGCAGATGAAGGCTTCTGGCACGGTCTGAAGCGACACCCCCATGTTGTCGCCTGGTCCATTTGCTTGTCTACAGCTGTTATTATGGAAGGTTTTGATATCTTACTTATTCAAAGTCTTCTTGCTGTTGACTCATTCAAGCGTCAATTCGGGGAGCAGCTATCTGACGGCTCATATGAAGTTTCAGCGGCGTGGCAAGCCGGCCTTACTAACGGGGCTATTGTTGGTGAAGTGCTGGGGCTTATGCTCAACGGTATCATCGCAGACCGTTATGGCTTTAGAAAAACCATGATAGGCGCCCTCTCCGTTACGGTTGCTTTCATTTTCATTCCTTTCTTCGCAACTAATGTGGTACAACTTCTCGTTGGGCTCATCCTGATGGGCATCCCTTGGGGTGTCTTCCAAACTCTCACTACGACGTATGCCGCCGAGATTGTACCCACGAGCCTCCGACCATATCTTACGACGTATGTCAACATTTGCTGGGTCATTGGACAGCTACTCGCTAGTGCTGTCCTAGTCGGAGTTCAAGATCGTGACGATCAGTGGGCATATAGGATTCCGTATGCTTTGCAATGGATCTGGCCATTACCTTTGATTGTCGCTGTTATTTTTGCACCAGAGTCACCTTGGTGGCTGGTAAGAAAAGGCCGTGTCGAAGACGCCAAGAATATTCTGAGAAGACTGCGGCAAAAAGACGACTCGGATAGCCTCGACGCAGTCACGTCAATGATGATCCAAACAAACGAGTTTGAGCAAACGATCAATGAAGGCACATCATATCTGGATTGTTTCAAAGGCGTCGATCTCCGCCGAACTGAGATTACATGCAATACTTGGCTTGTCCAAACAATGGCGGGCTCAACCTTCATGGGCTACTCAACATATTTTTACCAATCCGCTGGTCTAGGAGACAATTCTGCTTTCAGTTTGTCCCTTGGCCAGTACGCTATTGGAGGCGTTGGGGTTATTATCTCTTGGGTTTTGATGTCCAAGTTTGGCCGCCGCTTCTTATTTCTTTCTGGCCTTGCTCTTGTAAGTTTCTGGGCTGGTCGTGCAATTGTTTTCTGACATTAACAAATATTGCAGATGGCGATGCTCTTCCTTATTATTGGCTGTTGTGGTCTTGCTTCGCAATCCAATTCTAGCGCGCAATGGGCTATTGGGTCTATGCTGCTCATTTACACGCTTTATATACGACTGTACAGTAGGCCCGCTGGCATATGCGATCGTCGCCGAAATACCTTCTACACGACTTCGTCAAAAGACTGTTGTGCTTGCGAGGAACACTTACAATGTTGGCGCAATTGTTTGTAATGTGCTTATTACAAGGCAGCTGAATCCCGGGGCTTGGAACTGGGGAGCAAAGGCCGGCTTCTTCTGGGCCGGGTCCTGTCTTTTATGCTTCCTTTGGGCATATTTTCGCTTACCGGAACCAAAGGGGCGATCTTTTGTCGAATTGGATATGCTCTTCGAGAAACGAACTCCAGCACGACTGTTCCGGAAAACAAATATAGAGTTGCAGGACTTTGCGGATAGAACCTGTCAAAAAACGATAGAAGCTGAGCCCGAGCATTTGGAACACTCAGACAACGCATGAATCAGCGTCCTTCGTGAAAACGAATGACATTCGAGACTTTCACGCTGGTTTCTATGACGGGTGGGATTGGAGCTAATTTACTGTAAAGTCATGAACAGCTCGTAACCTGCTGTATTTTATTATACCCGGCGTTTGATCCTATCGGACTTTTCCAAGAGGATACTACGCCGGACATCGTCTATGTGATAGCTCAATATTTTATCTCTCAAATGTTTGAAGTCTTCGTGAAGGTCCTGCCGTAGGCCGTCCATACTGATAGGCTCATAGATGAGCAGATCCGCAACGATATCGGCTATTTCAAATAGTTTTTGAACAATACCAATCCCATGCGTAGTGATTGCTTGGGTAGTTAACCCCCCAAGATTTTCTCGTAGTTGTCGAATAACCTGTACCGGGAAAAGTACCGAAAAAAACACTTCGCGCGGGAGGTCTGCAAGAAGCCTTCGTGACAAGGCAATACGCCAGAGGATGGATAGCAACCAACTCCGCGTGACTGTCAAGTCTGCATATTGTGTAGCGCTCAGTTTAAACACTTCTTCTTGTGCGTCATCGCTGTCTTGCCTGAATTCTTCACTTTTTCGTTGAATCCAGCTTATATCAATGGAAGTATCAGTCTCTTTATCGAGCCAGAGGTTAACAAAAGTATCGTCCAATAGGCCAAACAGCTTGGTGATTCGCTTGAAGCCAACACTGGCAATAGATGATTCTTGAGGGTAACTACCAGCCACGATGTCGGGTTGTTGCATGATGGGCGTGCGAAACTCGGCAATTGTCTGGTATCGTTCATGAACAAAAAGTAGACAATGAAGACGTTGTAACTTTGAAAACTCTTCACCCTGGGAGGAAATTGCGTTTGAAGGTCGCATATGCAGCAGCTCAAATAAAGAGACAGCCTGTCGTAGGTAGATGAATGATGCAGCAGGCTCCTCGACAAACATGAGACAGTTTGCTATCAAGACACAAGTCATTGCCCGGTAGATAGAAGCATGGAATCCAGGTAGCATGGCACTTTGCACCGCCATTGCACGATTGAGAAGCTCACGGATGTAGACTATGTCGACAGACTTCGCATCCTGTCTCGCACAGCGCAACGCAGCTCCGCATGCATTTACAAGAGCTTCAGCAACACAGTCTGACGTCATATTGAGAAAACACCAATTCAAGTCATCTTGGTCGATGATGGGGTGTGTGGGATAGATGATCTCCATATACTCTTGTACCATACTGTTGGTGAAACTGCTGACTCTTTGTTGCGACTGCAGGTACTCCGGGCTTGGGGATCTGGGTGTGCCATGATCTAATCGCGGAAGAAGCTGAACATTGCTCGTTTTTCTATTAGACTTTGATAGAGACGATAGCACAATGCCCCTCTGGGTGCCAGCTCGCCGTGTAGACGAAGATGAGCCGTATTCGCAGCGAAGACCACTGTGTGCGCACTGATGGCATCGGCCATGGCCGGAACACTTGACTTTGCGACGCCGACATGCTGTGCATGCGCGAGCGACGCGTAAAGAAGGGTTTTGTGACATGCGTGTTGAATGATGTAGCTTGTTACCAGTTGATGTAGAAGGCAACTAATTGAAGAGTAAATGGAAAGTAAGATAAGTAGGCTCCATCTCTCCTAAAGTTGACAATCGTCGCACTTCCCCCACTTCTGGTGCCGAGAGGTATTAGGGATCTAAGGCTTGAGGTGCAGAATATGGCTTTCGATGTATTTTACAAAAAAAAAAAAAAAAAATTCACTGTTCAAGGATCGTCTCGCATGTGAAGCTTATTGGTGCAACTCAATCTTGCATGCTCGACGCAGAGCGCTAATTACTTGCCACCATGGTTTCGTCGGCTATATAAGAATTACGCTAGTAGCTTAGCATAAGAATATCACCACCCGTACGAATTAAGCACGCGATCCTATTTCTCTACGTCTGTATTCAGTTATCATGGAGCCTAAGCACTTTGTTACCGTTCATGCCCTTAATGCGGGTCATTTGACGCTACCCGAGAAATTTTTTGTATCGCCGTTGGAAGATGACGAGGCGCGCAAAACTGTTCCCTCGTTGTCATTCCTAATAAACCATACAGATGTGGACACTGGCAAAGTTAGACGCATTGTCTTTGATCTCGGAATCCGAAGAAAGCCGGAAGAATATCCTGAGCCACTGTACAAGCATTCACAGACTCGTCAGCCGCTATCAGGACAGCCAGATACAGTTTCAAGCCTCGCCAAGGGAGGGTTATCACCAGATGATGTTGACATTGTCATGTTCAGCCATCTTCATTGGGATCATATTGGGATGCCGTCGGATTATCCCAGGTCAACTTATGTCATTGGTCCTGGAGCTTTGAAGCTCATAGACGGTAGCACGAGGCCTGGAATAGGCAGTCACAACTTCTTCGAGACGGGCATGCTCGATTTCGCACGAACAGTAGAGCTGCCACCCGTTGAGGGAAGCGCCAGTGCCCGGCTTGCGAATAATAAGCCTGCTGCAAGCGCGCGGGAACTCTCAAATCATTTCAACCGGCATTGGAGCCCGATTGCGAGCTTCGACCACGCCATGGATATTTTTGGCGATGGAAGCGTATACATCGTCTCGGCACCTGGACACCTTGACGGTCACATCAATCTATTGTGTCGGCTTGAATCCGGGAACCATGTATACCTTGCTGGCGATGCCTGTCATGATGAGCGTCTGCTGACAGGCGAGAAAGAGGTCGCCACATGGACAGATGCCATCTACCCGGGTGTGACGTGCTGCATTCACAAAGACAAGGCAATGGCAGAAAACACGATCAGAAACATGCGAGAAGCAGTACAGAATCCTGGAGAGTTGCAAAGTGTTGAAATTATTTTTGCACACGATCCTGTCTGGGCAAAGAATGCAGAAGCACAAGGCCGCTTCTTTCCTGGTTCTCTGTAAACAGTCTTTACATCTATTTGCTGGGGGCTTCAACAAGACCTTCTCCCTCCTTCTATACGATCCTATTCCCATTTCGCCATACGCCTTCTACAATTGGCTTTCGTCCAGGCTTGTCACCTCGGGGTAGTTCGTTAAGAAACTCCCAGCGTGTCTTTTCCTTGTAACCGCGAGCTTTCCAGTCGTTTATATCAGAAGTGGGATCATTGTTGTATAAAGGAAGAGCCTTGACAAGTGCGCCGTCGTGCGCAAGACAGATGAAGACGTTTTCATTCGCGTCGAGTACTTTAACCTTATCGATACTCTCTTGCGCAATGTCTCCAAAATCATAAGCCCCAGCTGGATCGCGAGATGCCTCATAGAACGGGTGCGACCGTGGTTTCTTGTCGTCTTCACTTTCACCTTTCGAGAGAGGATGATGCATTGTAAAGGCCGAGCAGGGACAGGGAGATGGAAAGTATGCATCAAGTTGCTCTGCTGGGATGCTATTCGGCATTGGCAGGTATGGAGTTGGTCGCAGCATGCCACCATAGTGAGAGCAGTCTCCGCCCATAAAGACGAAGGTGTCAGCGGTTGTGCGCGCAAATCCGCAGATGTGTGCGATTGCGTGCTGCTCATGTTAGGTTTTTGCAGCTTCAATAGATAGCAAAGAACTTGTATTACTTACACCAGGGACATCAAGTAAGTAAAACGATCCATCGCCGAAATAGTCATGGGCCGGGAACCCTCCCACTTCCGTTGGAAAGTCGACCTCATGTATACGATGGCCTCTGTCATTTCATTAGTATTGTAATCTCTTCGAACGCACTGTAACTTACTTTAAGCTACTGGCAGGTACGCGCCCTTCTGGGTCATCTGGCCAGCCTGGCATAAAGTTCTCTTTGAACCCGGGTCCAACAACAATGTCGGTCGAATTCGGATACTGCGCTCCGTCTCCAATGTGGTCCCAATGCCAGTGACTCCAGACCATTGCGCCTTTTACACTTTGTTAGAACTAGACTTCCCTTCAACAACAGGTTCACATACGCAGTTTGGTCAAGTCAAATCCACCAGCTGTCAAAATCTCATCAACGCCCTTCTCGACCTCAAGGCCCGGAATAAATGATCCAATCTTTCTCTGTGTCTTGGGAGTCACATTCCAAAAGTCCTTCCGGGGGCCGCAATCAAATAAGACGTAGTCAGTACCAGCGTCACCTTCATGCTCAATCAGGAAGCACGTGGTAGTAAAATTTAGTTTCTCATGACCTTTGATGTGCGGCTGCACAAAGGCACTTGAGTTGCCCACTAGCTTCGATTCCGTATCAATCACCTTAACCCGAACGGTGTTGGTGGACTTGGGCAGAGTAACACTCGGGGCAGGTTCCGGGCGG
Organism: Lecanicillium sp. LEC01; assembly: GCA_002242745.2. Classification (NCBI taxonomy): domain Eukaryota; kingdom Fungi; phylum Ascomycota; class Sordariomycetes; order Hypocreales; family Cordycipitaceae; genus Lecanicillium; species Lecanicillium sp. LEC01. The sequence continues at coordinate 373 of NIWZ02000123.1, read as the reverse complement.
ATTTCCATATTGCGTGTGACTAGGGTGGCAAGTATATAATGTGCAGAGTAATCAATCTGCATTTACATATGCAGCGATGCAGGAACGAGATTTGGTTACAACCACTCGCGGGTTCGAAGCAGCGAACAGTGCTTTCCCCGCATAGCATATTCCATCTGCACGCCGCACGAAACACACTGTAATAGATACTCCACAGTGAAAGAAAAGAGACGCTGTGAGTCGCCAAGGCCTTTATCGTCATTGAGCTGCCACTAACAAAGAGGTGGGTCGTGTTGGCTGCAGCTAAATGCAGGCGACGGAGCCTGTTTTGAAAGCTACAACGGGAATTGGTAGATACACCGCTAGGGTGAAATTACTTAATTTCACCGCGGGT